>JAMBLF010001005.1:0-156032 GCA_030578115.1 Leucoptera coffeella
ACATGGGGATCTGTGTTGTGTGCTGAGGCAGGCGTGGATTGTTTATGGGGGGGGTGGTGGGGCTGCACCAACCTGCAGCAGCAGCGTGTTCTGCAGGCGCTGGTGGTGCTCGTGGGCCTTGGCGCGCAGGCAGGCGATGCTGTTGTTGCGCAGCGCCTCGTGCTCTGGGAGGGGGCCGCGCGCGCCCTCCGGGGACTCCGGGCAGGTGCCGCCGCTCGCGCTGCCCGGCGACGTGCTGCCCACCGCCTAGAACATACAACGCCATGCTATACACTCTCTTATGCAATTAGACGGCTCATGTATTCTTCTTTTTAGAAGTAATGAGGACTATGTAAATTCTTTTGGAGTGATCGGTACTCGTAGGTCATTTCAGCAATTTTAAATCAATCAATGTGTAAATATTAATAAAGATATTTTAATAATGCAACAACGGTGCTGATGTGGAAAAGGGCTTCCTTAAAAGCTTTCATTCTATCGCTAATGGAAAAATCCAACTACGTTTCCATTAAAATTATATAAAGCGTAGCGACACAGGATTCCACTTATGACATTAGATATTTGAGAAATGTATTCGATGTAGTTCATGGACTCTCTATCCCACTAGAAAAACTTGTTAATGAATATGTTATAGAAATCTCTAATATGTCTCATTCATCATGAGAGTGGCTCGTGGTGCAGTGGTGGGGCTGGTGGGGCTGGTGGGTACCTGGTGGTGCGGGTGCGGGTGGTGCGGGGGCGAGCAGCGGCCCTCCTCCGCCTCGGAGCCCTCCCGCTCGGAGCCGGACTCCTTGAGGTGGTGCGCCGCCTCTATCGACTTGCGGTGCATGCCTGCAACCACACCACAAAAACACACCTTAATACATGCTAATCATATTACAATATTGTTTTCTTTTAGAGTAATTGGAAGATAAAAATTATTTTGTTCATGTAATGGGTAAAGTGGGTTTGATGACTCGAAGAAAAATCGAAATGTCTCGTTCCGAAGTGAAAGATAATATTACATTCTTTCCCGTTTTATTTTCGTTTATTTTGACCCAAACAAGCTCTAAGCTAAGAGGAAACAATTGGTCTTGATTGGTGGAATTTGAAATAAAATATACCGTACCACTTATATTGTTTCAACAACCTAGAAATTACAATGATATTTACATACTTAAAACATATTTCAAGCATTTTAAATTGTATAATGCCCAAAGTTATCGATTCCTTTGATGTACGCAGAAATTTACTTTTATCTGTACATAGCACAATTACAATAGATATCCGATTAATTTATATTATAGACTAAACATCCGTGGTGATAAGAAAAAACGTAATCATGTAACGTGCTGGTTTCTTAGCATAAAATTGATGCATCGTAGACAATATTTTAGTCCTTCACAGATATATATCTTAGCAGTACATTCCAACAAAGGACGCCACATAACGAATGCATCGCCAGGCCCACTGCATCATGTTCCGGAGTGGAGCACTCATTTATTATTTTACGACTCCTTCTGAGTTATGGCGAGCGGCGACGGAATACGTGAGTAGGCGTTTATTGCTCGGCCCGAGTGGCAGGCGCAAGAATCTCTCACAGGCCGCCCTGACTAGCTGGCGGATTTACGACCGCGGGTTTGTTAAGAATGAAATGGCTGCCTTACGAATGTGCTTGCTATTGCTTCTGTTAGAACCTATGTGTTTGAGGCGGACGAAGTTTGATTTCCTACTGGATAATTAAATGGCGACAGATTCATATTTGTTATTTATTACTATTACCATACAGACATGTCAACATTACAAATTTTTATTACTAACTAATAAAAGCTTGGTTGGTATTTCATGAGAGCTTAGATGTATGTAAATAATTATTAAAATTATTAATCATTTAGACTTTACATTCATTACATACATACACAAAGTAATTTATTAACACAAAGTAGTTATTGACTATTGCATAATAACCACATTAAATGTGTTGATTTAGGAACAAAACTATTTGATTATTTGTTTTTGTTTCAAGATACAAAAAGAAGTAATTGTTAATGTTTAAATTTGCATAATTCGGAGTATTTCAGTCGTTGGGGGTATAAGCCTGCATCAGTGCGTTCAAACACCAGAACATGTACAAATGGAAATGAAGTTTTCGGATTTTCTCACAATTTTGTATTAAAATGACATTTATAAAAGCACCAATTACTACGGTAAGGGATTATTAAGAGGAAATCTACCTATTTCCAGAACTGGTAATCGTTAGTGATTGTAAATGGTAGCACGATGGAGATGATTACTCGAACCTTAAACTATCTCATATATCTATTTGTGTATTTATCGTAAGATATGCATTATAACCGTGTTCAGAAATAAAGCTCTGAAATACTCGTGCAGCCAAATAGTATTCTCTGTTCATAATATAGAAAGCATTTAACATGACATGTGACGCCGTTTGCACACCCATATAAAGAAATAGACAGCTTTTCTTCCGATCCGTAATAAACAATCCACTAATATCTCTGCTCGTCTAATGAACTCATCGTTGTGTAAGGCAACTTTACGATCTGCAGTCGGATTGAATGTGGAAGCATTTGGCATCGCCGGCATTTCTTAGCCCCATGCGACTGGAATAAGTAATTGGCATGAGTTATTGGCGCGGCATGACTTTGTCTCGGATGTCATGTCATGCCATAATTGTGTTATTAATGGGCCCTTGCGAATGGAATGGGTTTAACCATTCGTAGTATGTAGTGCTACGGATGTGCGTGCTACGAGTGCGTATTAAAAAGTCCATGGTAGCAAATGCGGTCATTGTAGGAATTTCAACTTGTAAATAAGTTAAATAAAAATATACTACATATCACCATTAACAAATAACTAAAGCGAAAAAATGCCTTTTATTTCTTTTAAGTATTTAACTTATATGTATCACTACATAGTATAAAACAAAGTCGCTTTCTCTGTCCCTACGTCCCTTTGTATGCTTAAATCTTCGAAACTACGCAACGGATTTTGATGCGGTTTTTATAATAGATAGAGTGATTGAAAAGGAAGGTTTATATGTATAATGACATCCATTAAATAGCCAGAAATGCGAACCCGGAGCCTATCGCTAGTTTAGAAATAAATGTCGACACATTTCCATATGAAACCTTTTCCGTAACACACTCTTGCTATTATTTATGACGGTAAAGTCATTATAAGTTTTATTCCAAACGATTTGGACCCAAGTTAGTAATCGCCAATCCGCGGTTGGCAACTATTCGAGCGGGTCGTGCAGGGGGCGGGCAGAGGTCCTAAATCAAGCGGATTTACGCCGCTCTCCGCTCTAATGGCGCACCCAATCAGGGCATTAGTGGCTCCGGTACAGACAACGACACACAACTAATGCTGTTAAAGGAGTGCTTTTATTTCACATTTACATAGTAGTATATGGGTTTAGGTAAGTTAAAGATAACCGAGGAGATATTTCCAGTCGAAGACAGGGATAAGGTTAAGCCCTCTCCGAAATATACACATAAAGATATATACTATTAAATAAACACGTTATGTTATAAGAATATTAAGGATTATTATTAAGTTTAGACAAAAAAAAATCTGTTTCCTTTACTCTTCCACGATGAAATTAATATATTATAACTATATTATATATATTATAACGATTGGAACATTTTTGACCTATGTTGAATCAATTATTGTTTTAAATTTGCCCTAACATTGTGTTCTGCTGTTGCTCATGGCGAGACGTTTATACTTGTATATGTGCATGTTTTCAATTTACTTATGTTTAATAACGAACAGGACTTATCGCGTAAACTTTTAATAACTTTATTATATAAAAACTTACGCGATAAGTCTCGTTAGTTATTAATCATGAGTATAAATCGCGAATGTCTTAAAACTTTATTTTTATTAACGTTGAGTACCAACTTTTTTCGATTTATTATAAAAATACAGGTAAGGAGCAAGGTAAGATCTTTAGAATATTCTTCAAGACCATAGTAACTGAGCTTTTCTATTGTCAAACTACACATATAGGTCGTAAAATGTATGTAGTTATTTTCCATTTTTGCATCTTACGTCGACTAATTTCCTTGTAACTTGTGAGGCATTGTATCTGGAAGGTCAGTCGGTCAGTGCTATCCCATCCCCTCGGCGGATCCCTCCTAATGAGCGGCCACAACTTTCTCAATTAGGGTGGAGCCTTAATTGTTTAACTCCGGAACATATTTCCTACCCTCTGCTAGATTAAGTATTCTTATTGCGGCTGTTTGTATCACATTAGCTCAAAGTTAAAGGTTGTCCGTTCTGTGATAGCACCGAAACTCAATGATACTCGTATATTAATTATAAATATAAAGCTATACATACATATATTTAAAGCAAATAAAACTCTGATTACATTGGTTGGTATATTGGTTGGTTGACATTTAGAGAAATTTTCAAAGAGAAATATTCCTATTCTACTTCGTGTGGGGAAATACTGGAAAATATTCTCGAGATTGCGTTATTTGTAAATTACATACAACATGGAGGTGATTTTGGGTTTCAGGCCTAAAGCCCTATTTGCCTAAAGAAGTCACTTCTTTATATATAAGACAACAAAATTACTTATTTAAGCAAATAATTCAATTTACTTTTATTGTATATTGAATTGCTATTGCTTGCTTTAAGTCTATTCGAATACTCGTACTTGCATATAATTAATAAATGTATAAAAATTGTAGTGATCAAAACATCGCAATTATCTTTCCATTGCCTACTCAAAGTTTTAACGATTGCAGCCGCAAACGACCTACTATTATTGTACTTTAGCCATTACATCGAAATGATATACTTCCTTTGACACGGTCGATTTAGAGAAATGCAAGTACCTGCATGAGAGAAATAAAGCACTTGTATGTATTCTGCTTTGGAGTGATGTAATTGTGTCCCAGATCAAAGAAAATGGATGAAATTATGACAGATACACTAATGGCCTCGAAGCAGAGAAGTCTTTGACGGCACCGAGTGCTTAATGTCAGTCTTTTAGCCCATGCTTCCATTTGGCTCAAGAGTTATGGACGACTCTAGTGTGGTCCTCGTCGCAGACAATAAAGCGTTCTCCTCTCTTAAGGATAAAGTTTAAATTCGATTAATGGAGATGAGGAGATGTATCCTTTGGTCTCGTCAAAGAAGTAATTAGAACTTTTTGATCTCAAGTTATTAAGTTGAGAGCTATTGATTGGGTGACGTTGAATTAATCGATGAGACTAAAGCAACTGCGACGACAGTTTCTACGGATAATAGAACAAAAAAAAATGTCTATTATAACTATGACGAGTATAAAATAATCGTGAGTTAGTTGAAAATTGAACCTATATGAACTAAACATTATTATGCGCATAGGTAAATGTGCATTTTATTTAGAGAACGGATGCTAAATTTGGAATTGATCGGCTTGATCTAAAAGTTTTGCACCTCGCCTAAAAATATTCCATGAAATTCTATTTACGACTTTCTAGTAAATGTATGCAACACATTATGTGGAATAGTTATGATAAATATCTGTTAGAGTATACTCGTATAAATAAATCTAAATAAATTGTGTCATTGCTTACGCTCCCCTACAGTTAAATTTTGTTAGAAAATAAATATTAACCAAAATTGTTACAGCTTTTGCAATTAATCATATCATATATTTTTGTGTATAGAAATACTTTAAACTTTTCATTCCTAAGAAGACCCTCTAACTTACTTAAGTTTAATTCACCCAAATAATTATATAATACGACATCTGTAAATATATAAATCGAGCAAAATTTTGCACAAATAATTTAATGTATTATACCTGCAAAACTATTGTAGTGTTGTTTTGTTGGTCCTAGAATCAATTATTTTAAAATTAATTAATTTAAGTGACCGTTCTCGTTCAGGATTGAACGAAAATTTAAACACTGAATCTTTAGGTCCTTTGGATACGATGGCGACCATTTTCAAATTTTATTATATATTAGGATGTTTTTATATAATCGTATTTAGATATTTTTGTATATTTTTGCAATATGTTAATTAGTGTTTCCGAAACATCACCTCTACTTGTCGTTGTTATGTTAATATTATTAAGATAAAATTTAATGATACGATTCCACTTTACCTACAATAAGTATATGTTGTATAACTCATTCGCGAAAACATATTGATAAAATGTTATATAATGGATGGCACACATGTCCCAAATAAAGGTCACCTAGTCTCTATAGTTACGTTAACGGTAATTGGAGCGATATTTGGATCCGAGGTTGTCTTGACCGAGCTCGGAATCGTAGGCTGTGAATATATTATGTACTCATTGACAGCCATAACAGCATTTTACAATTTCTTTCATGATACTGAAATCAAAGAAAAATTTAGATCTTCATAATTTGCTGAACATTTCTTTTTATCTAAGGTTGAATCATTCGAATACTGGCAAGAGTAATCCTCTTTAACGACATTCATACACCTCTGCATACACTTACATTTCTTTACAAGAATTTCTATAGAAGGGCGAAGTTGTCCTAATAGCTTAATGCCTTAAACCGCCTAGACGCAGCGGAGGAATCATTTCATAAGCGGCGGGTGTGTGTGTGCATTAATTAACGCAGGGCGCGAGGCATCATGGCGGCGCCCCGCCCCCGCTCCGGCGCCCTAGGGCTCCGAGGGGCTCGCGGGAGGGGCCTGCCTACCCCCACGGGGCTTACGTCGTACTCTGCCAGCAATAGAGGGCACTCGCTTATTGGATTACGTTTGCTTATGGTACAAGTTAGTATGCCTAGGTAAAAAGGTAAAATAGCTGTTTCCGACGAGATGGTTTTTTGTGTGTAAGTACATAATTAGACCTAGTATTGCAATATAAATTAACTTTGGGTATTGTATACTATATCAGAGCTTTCAAAAATCGAATAATGTTAATTTTCATCGGAGTTAATATAGTAGTTTAAAATAATAGTCATCTAAAATGTACGAACTGTTATAAAAAGTACGTGCCAAATAATACTGACAATTATTGTTTATTTGTAAAGGGATGTTACAACTCTATAATCTTAGTTATCTTACAAGTTCACAGGAAGAACATGTGAAGAAGAAGGCATGTTGTTTATTTGTTGAATCGGCGATCACTCACAACATCCTCGTATCTCGCTCACCCTCTTCCAAAGAGAACAAAACCAACGACATCTTGTTTATTCAAGAATGTTAAAAGAGTGCAACCTGACACCGCGCTGTTTGTGTTCCCTCCAAGACGTCCTCACGCCGCCTCATATATCTCCATTCAACGCACTATGTGCCTGTTATGCTAAACAACGGACTCAATAAGAAACGCGGTTCACATCTCTACACGTAAGATTTAAAGTTTATTTTGCGTTGGCAACGGGTGTGGAGTGAAAAATGAGCATCTATGCTCGGTTGAGATTAAAAATTATTCGGACTCTTTGTTTGGATCTCGTCTGGCGGCCATTTTGGAAAACACAATAGAACTGCTCAGAGCTCGCTCTACAGTAGGCATTTGTAGTATGGTATCTTGAGAAAATAGGTTCTTTTCAGCTCTCTATGTTATACCTAGTTGGTTGGCATGATTTGTTTACGTTCGTATGGACCATTATATCAAGAGATAGAACGCATTCTGAATAATAAAACTATCAGCTACTTTGGTTCGACATTCATACAAAAGAGAATTAATGAATGTGTAAGTACTATAACTTTAACTTACAATATTATTGTTTTTTTACAATGTAGGTACTTTTTCAGCTTTCTTCGGTCCTATACACAATAATTTAATCTTTTAAGGCTCATTATTCATTATAAGAGGCACCTAATTATGGCAGATGTAAGAGGTTGTTGGGCTAGGTGAGTATTTGAGGCAAAGCACTCACCGGGGGACGCGGGGAGGTGCGGGGTGCGGGGCTACAGGCTGCCGTCCACTGCCCGCCTCACTTGAACAAAATATACCAAACGCTACTTTAATTCCCACTTGGAACAAACATTCATTCAAGGGATTTCTTTTATTGGTAATTTTAGGTTGATTGCCTTGCCTGATTCAACATTCATTGTATATAAATTGACATTTAGATGTAAGATATAAAAATGGTAAAATCTTAGTACCTAATGGTGAATTCATAAATAATTTTGAGAGCATTACATTTAATTAATCTGCTAGCGTGTTAATTCATTTTGATTAAAATTGTTGCGTTATGTGTGGAATTAAATAACAAACGTCGCGGCGAGAGCCCCTCAGAGTATCCGCAGTTCAGTAGCTCCTACATTATTTAAATTTTAAACTTCAGCCTTGCTCGATCCAACCCATTAAAAGTTTCATAAATGCTTTTAAAGATTGCATAGTTTAATTTTCAAAACCAAATTACTTATATTCATGCCTGTGCGTCCCAAATGGGTAGACAATGAACGGATAACCGCTCCTACCTGTCTTATTAACCTTCTTTCTATATAATGTATTATCTTCTGTTCTTAGCTCCACCTAACTTCGTCTAAGAAAAGCATACACGTCAAAATCGTTTCTTCATTCCGGAGCACGCAAAGATCATGGATCCCTAATTTAACTGATCCTAGAAAGTCATGAATTGCTGTATTTTTGCAAGGGATTTTTATATTATTTATTGTAAATCAAACATTTGTAGATTTAGTTAGCCACGGGCTTAATTGTCCTAAAAGTTTATGTATCTTCTACAGTCTGGCTAACGAAAGTAGATACTGAAAAAGCGCGGCAAATTTAAAATATATTAGCATTGCAACCCTAAAATAAAAAGGAAAGTCGGAACAACTCACTTTGATACTTTGACATTTATTTTTATTTTACTAGTGGATACTTGCAATTTTGTCCGCGTTATGACGTGATTAAAAGTAGCTTATATAACTTGTTATATCTTTATTAACTCCATACCAAACATTACACGGATACGACACTCCATTGTAGCGTATTAAAGAAACAAAAAGAACAAACAAAAAATAACTTATACGAATAATGTACTTACTTAATTAAAATAAGAAAATATCAAGACATTTTACGCAAGTCAACCTAACCTAACTTTACGCAAGTCAACCATAAAGAAACATCAAAACAACGCCAACTCCGGCGTCAGAAATAGGAATACCATACACTAATTCTGATTTTACCAAATTTTTCGGAAAATAGACACAAATTAATTTTTTTTTAAATAAAATTGTTAAGTTTTTCCCTACCTAATTAGTTAATACATACTGTACCTAATTACTTAAGCTATTTATTAGACCAACGTAAGGCTTACTGTAGCTCTTGAAATGATCCAACACGTAGATACGAAACTTATTTTCGATTAACACAATTTTAGCAGACGTACGAATTTTTAAAACTCATTTTATAAAATGTTCAAAATGAGTTTGTTTTAAAAATGCCTTTTTGTAATTACTTGTTCCTAAGTTCTTTCTACTTCAAATACCCCAAATTGTAGGGTAAATATCCGATGGTAGGAACACTTTAGTGTTGTCATATAAAAAGTTTGCAAAATTATCCAGTATCTACTTTCGTTAGCCAGACTATATGAGGCAACATTTTATAAAAAAACTGCTTATATCTCGAAATAATGCTTTACATCAGTATGTGTATACGGCGACATTGGTTTCCTTCTGTCACGCTGGATATTGATTAACAGGTAAAATTGGGCTTTGAGTGATCAAATGTATATAGAAAAGCCCATCGTTGAACCATCGAATAATCTTAATTAATAGTGGACACTTAACCTCTGACTACGGTCGTAAACGAGTATTTGTCTATGTTAATAAGTTTTAGTAGGCTGGAGATAAAATAATTGCCAACTAGTTGCCGATTCCCCCGGCATGTCGTAGGAGGCAACTCAAAGACTACAGCAAAATGGAATCTACTGGGTGATGGGCTAGCAACTTGTCATTAATATTCCATATAACATCACAACCCCAATCTTCATGATAAAACGTAACCTAGGAAAAATCATCGTCTCTCCTAGGTTCTGTCATGTATAGTAATAGTGTACATATGTGTGTATAGTAAGATGAGTATCAGTGGGGGTAGTTACTGACCTAGCAGCCAGGGGGCGACGTTGTCGTTGTCCTTGGCGCTCTTGAGGATGGTGTCGGGCAGCGGCAGCGAGTGGCGCACCATGGCCCCGTACAGCCCGTACTCCGCCATGATGGTGCTGCGGCCCCAGCACTTCTCCGTCTTGCGCCACTTGGCGCGCCGGTTCTGGAACCACACCTGCCGACACACACGCCACTCCGTTATAGTACTCGGACTAAGTAAGGACTAATTGTTTACTACTAAGTAAGGTTAATCGTTGAACAATACTTTCCTATTGTGACTAAGTTTATTATAGCATAGCATGTACATAATAATACAAATCAATTTCAGTTCAGTCTTGCAGTCACAGTCATGTTAAGCATACAGTTATTCTTTATTTGAAAACTTTAAACTTCCTCAGTCACATTAAGCTTATACAAAAATGATCGAGGTGAAATTCGTAGAGAGATAAAGAGTGAATCTACGTGGCAGAACATTGAACCTACTAGTTCGGAACAACTAAATTGTCCGTTGAATGCAGCAAATTAGTTTTCCGCAAGACGAGGTCCCGTGCACCTACTCGTACATGCACTCGATAGAGACGCAATATTCCGCAGTAAATTGAATCCATTGAGCGCCTGTCGCCGGCTAAACAACGAGCGAACCAATTACGTGCACAAAATGGACGAATTAAATTGACGGATTTGGCCGCAACTCCAGCGGGGCGCGCGATGCAGTGGATTACACGCCAACGTGGCCCAACGTTGGCCAACGGTGCCGCGCCATGGCGACCGCTGGAGTGGAAAATGGTGCGCCGCCATTCATATTCCGCAGACACTATAATCCTCGCTCTAGATCATTTATATACTGAGTTACGTGGAGATATTAATCAAATTGTATAAGTTATCGTTCGAACCAAATATAGGTATCAAATACATAAACGCTAATACCATACCTACCTACCAACGTCACTAGGCAGTTAAAAGTCAAACTAGAAGCTAGAAAAGTTAAATCCCAATGATTTACTATCAGATCTAGTTTAGTATATGAACAAAAGAGTTAACTTATTCAATCCAATAAGAGGGGAGTAATTTGTCCCTCGCCGTCAGTGGCACAAAGCTATTTAAGCTGGAAGCAGCTTAATAAGGTAATGCGTAGCGTGAGGCGAGACAATCGGCCGCGGGCTAATGGGGCGTGAGCGGAGCCCTGTCTTATTGATTAGGGCCCGCCTTGCGCTGACATCCAATTGGCGAGCCAACGCTGCTGCCGCGCTTACACCACACCAGCAGACACGAAACAGTGAGATATTTTTATTACGGCAGATATTGCTTTAGGCATTGTTCTTGAGGTAGTACGTAGAGCGAAGGAGCGTGCATCAGATGGTTCATGATGCGAGAGATATTTGTCAGGATTACCCAAGGGAGTAAACATTAGTATCTAAATACCCAGTTCCAAAGTAGAGAAGTTATTATACGAGCGCATGTTTTTTGTCATTCCATTCAAGGAACTCCGAGGAATCCGTAGGGCAAACGACTTAAGCGTATGAGAGATACTCTAGTAAATTTGGCGTAATATACTGCTTAGTCACGGAATATCTGAAACCTTCAATTGTACTGTAATTTGCAGCGTATGGGAATGTAGCGATCTATGTCATTTTAACTTATATATTTACACAGAATACAAAATGTCTTCAAATGATAATCATAATTTGGTGAAGCTAGGTAATTAATTAAGTAAATTGAGGGTTCTGATAGTGTTTGTCTTTAATAAATACTAGCATTTACCACGTTTGCACTTATCTAGTAGTTAAGTGTAAGTGAATCTGAATACCTCCCACTGTCCGGGTGTAAAGGCGGCCCTTCCTGGTCGGACGTGGGCGAAATCTCCATTAAGCTTGTCTTGTTCCTCCGATTGGATTAAGCTATTACGGGACAAGCCATTCTGCGGCACTCCCTGCTATAGCACAGCGTGTATATGCAGAGCTCCCAAGCCTCACAACCGAGCAATTAGGCTGCCTTATTGATATATTAGAGGTAAACGTACCATGTCAGTTATCCCCAAATGGTTCAATAGAACCTTGGTATGAAATCTTTTTATTACTATATAATAATGTGTGTAATATGTATTATTGGTGGCCAGATGTAATGTAGTATTTGCAAGTACTTAAATATATTTCCCAGTTCAGTTTAAACTTGTGTAACATGGGTGTAATACGATCGTATATTCAACATTATTATAATAAAAAAGGTTAGTAAAAAACTGAACATAATATTATTTAGTAAACGTAAAGTGATGCTTGTAGTTATTACTGTAGAATGTAATAGAATTAATTACACAAAACAATTCACTGAAACATTCAACTTTAATTAGAATGTTCCATTTGAAGACATGTAATGTAAGGCTAACATTAGAGCCAGCAATTGCCACCCAGACGCCTCTGGATGTCAGGCCCGAATTGAAATGGAAGTCAATAGCTCAGCGAAGGCATGATTACCACGCATGCACCCCATAAGTGTTAATTTAATTACTAATTCGAACAATCATTTAGCTCCATGCCACTGACAGCCCCTTTCACTGAATGTTGCAATTCCACGTTTTAAGTGACCAGTGTTGTTGAGCCGCCCCTCGGTGCGAAAGCTGAGGGCGGGAGGGTCAAGGTACGCTGGTCGCCGGGGAGAGGGGTAAGTTAAATGTTGAGAGCATGTCATGAATTTAAATTGATGGTTTGGACTTAACGCCTGTTTGTGTGTTTTGGCGGATGCGAAGTGTTGCTCTGCCGCTCGGTAGGTTCATTAAACGTTCTACGTCTATTAAAATTAATTGTTTTTTTAAGTTATATGATCCGTTTGATTGGGCAAGGGCATTGTTTGCTATATTTTGTATGTTAGCCGTAATAAAATTATAGTACAAGAAACAAAATATTTTTTTTCTAAAATTGATATTTTCATATTCACTTTTCAAAATTAATGAATTGTATTCAGCTGAAACACATTTCTTTTTTAATTATTGAATTTTACGGACTAATACGAAAACATAAGAAAACTGTAAAAACCATTATTTTATTAAATAAAACTGTAGTAGTTTATTACTGCTGTAGTTTAGGGTTGAATTCACGCATGTGCATACATGTATGCTTTATATAATAAATAGGACGTTATACATTAAACTCGTTGAATTAATCATGTTTACAAACACACCATAAATACGATATTAATATCCCTCGACACCAATAATTCTGTACAAACTGGAGCTTTCCCACAAAAATTATTCCTCATAATCCCTAACAAACTATCCCCAAAGTCGTTTATCACCAAAATCGATACTAATCAAACTAAAAAGCCATCAAACGTTTTTATTAAATGCAACAAATACGCAGCAACAAAACACGTGATTCAATTATCTCATTACGCAAACACAAAGTCGCTAAATCATTTGGGGTAGAGAGCAAGTCAAGGTACTAGCACCAGCTTAAGTTAGCCTATGTTTTAAGGTAATCTGGTTGTGGATGGGGACCCCTGAACGTTGGTTTTGTGATGTTTAGTGGCGTTAGGGGATGGGTGACACGATTAAATTATATCTTTTGGAAGAGACAAGCAGTGATCTAATAATGTGGATAGGATCCTCTGTTATGTGCTTGT
Source organism: Leucoptera coffeella (assembly GCA_030578115.1). Classification (NCBI taxonomy): domain Eukaryota; kingdom Metazoa; phylum Arthropoda; class Insecta; order Lepidoptera; family Lyonetiidae; genus Leucoptera; species Leucoptera coffeella. The sequence continues at coordinate 13,657 of JAMBLF010001005.1, forward strand.
ATGAAACAAATAATTTGATTATTCTGTTGTACTACTCGTGTTAGTAAATAAAATGTTTAACATAATATTAGGAGATTCCTAACCCAAGTTCCAAAGTTTAATCCTCATGTACTTACGTAAATTAACCCAAAAACATATCGAAAATTTACTTTTTAACAACTACCTACTTTTTAATACATATCAAAATGGTTAGCAATTTTATCATCCTGATTAATCTAAGCTTGATTAATATAAATGTACCTAATTTTATTAAAAACACGAATATTATAACTATTTACATACATTATTACTATAAATCAAAAGCCAGGCATTTCTTTTCTGACCATTTCTGAACATAATGTTACTAGATATTGGCATAGATCAATAATACACCTACATAACGTGTATATCACTATCATTATACAAATACAAGGGGCTCCCCGGACCAGTGATGATCCCCAATCCATTGGCTTTGGAGGAGTGCTATCCCTTCGCCCCTCAGAGGCCATTAATCCTCATTGTTAAGCGACCAGTGTTTGTTAACGCAACTACACTGGTAAGTAGGCACTTGTGAGGGAGATGTTCAAAGGATGTCGGATAGATTTCTTACAGATACAAGTACAAGCTATGTGATATCAGATTTGGTTAAGGTTTTGTTATTATATTATGTTCATGATAGTTCTTGCATATAGTAGTGTTCACATGCATATTTGCGAAATTACAGTAATGCAAATCATACACCGCTTTTAACATTTTACAAAAAAAACATTTCTACAGGTGATAATATGTTATACTATATAACAGATATATCAAACTTCCATTGTATCTACTACAGTATTTTACAAAGTGGGTTTCGAGTGGATAAGCCCCATCGCACCGCTTCTGTTAACCCCAAAAGGGATTACAGTCATAATGCAACTAAATTCCTTTTATAGTGCGGGTCGTTCGCAAGGTCCCTTATTATTGCGTGGGGTGAGCAGACCCCATTTATCCAAAACGATTAATTTTAATATTTTAAAACAAATTGGTATTAATGGGGCTGAGCAGGCGCCGCGACTCCATCCTCACGCTCGCCTGCCTCTTGGGGTAGACAGACAACGACTTTAATGATGTGAGAATTTTAACGATGTCACTGTTTTAGTTCCACTTACTTTATAATGGATGAGTTAATGTATGTGAATTATCTTGTTTTCCTTTGGCAGAATTCTAACACAGATTTTATCTATGTAATGATAAGTCACTATTACACAAATTTATTTAACCCCTTGCAAAGTTCATTTAAGACTTGTGTTAATAACACATTATAAAATGAAGATATAAACATAAAATTATGACCAGACTGAAAAGCTAAATGGAAAGTATTATGTGTACTTAATTGTACCTTAATCGGGAATCCCTAATGATTAGCGATCAATAGGTTAGCCGTTCGCACCAGATCTTTTTAATTAGTACGAAATTAAGAGAAGAATAGGTAACCATGGGTTAGTGATAAAGGCGAGCGTGCACTGCAGGGCGGAGGCGGGGCCAGCGATCAACCGCAGCCGTAGCCACGTTGAGGGCGGGATTAGGCTGCCACGGCGACAGCGGAAAGGTTTACTACGTCTTTAACAGACTGTGTATCAAATATATATGTTAAGGCTATAGATATATAAAAACTACATCATATAATAAGGCACTGCACGTAGACTATTAAGTTTACAAGACCATGTATTGTTCTGTACAGTGAAAGGGTACTAATAAGGACTTCTTAAATAATAATTGAACGATATGAATAAAGTGAACCGAATATGATTGTTCTTTATTGTCATGCTAAATGGGAAGGTGCAACATTTAAAAACAGTATCGGTATCTGTAAGCTTCGCTCTACTCAACATTTGTTACGTTACGTATTGGATTACGTATCTCATGAATTAATAAGGAATAAGCCTCTTGTAGTAACGACACAGGTAGGTAATCACTGAAACTTTTTGACTTCGCCAAAAAAATCAACGGATAGAAAACCATTGAACTTTTAGTGTCTTAATAACTTGGCCTACAAGTTAAGCTTTTTAGATATTGATGACGATGATGATCATCATCATTAGCCTATCTCAGCCCATCATGAAACATATGCTTCTAAAATAATACGCGCCTCTTTCTGTAATAGGTTATAACGAGCTGTAAACTAAAAGAAATTCGCTAGATGAACTAGACATTGAAAGAACCAAGTGTCTAGCCAACGGTGAGGCATGTAGTTGGTTATTTATTGAGCCTCAATGGAGCACAGGATCGGAGAAAAGCGCGCGAGGGCCCACTTCTAAAGAATCGTTATTCCGGCCGCAACTGCCGCTGACGTTTTCCAATCTCATCCCGCGCACACTGGGACATACTTTAGGGATGGGGTACCATGTACTGAGAATTTTGAGTTTCATAAATATGTAGCATAAAGATAGTTACAGAATAAATAGTTCATAACAATTTTAACATGTATATTTATCGTTTAATATAAATATTGTATACGGAACATAGTACGAAAAGAGAGATACTCTTTTAAAATATCTTGTTAGTTAAAAGTTGCAGTAATCATTGATATTGCAAAGTTCTAAGCTCTGAAGTGAACTAATTTATATAATTGCTTGTTTATCATACGCAATCAGATCTGTGATGTATTGCTATACCTAGTTAAACTATATTTTTCCTTAATAGCAACATTTGCAAACACACAAAATTTGAGTAAATACTGGCAACACGAGTTTAACAATATTGTGTACTCATAGAGATGAGTAAGGGGCCGTGGAATCTCTCGGGTGCGGAGCATTAAGGTTATATTGAATTTGTTACTCCCTCCCGAGTTAGCCGCGATAGAACTCCGCTTAACTTCATTCGGTGTCGCTTTAAAACTTCCTTATGAGACGAATAAGGTTGCTCAATGGAATCTTTCTTTAGACGAAATCATTGACGCTCATGGTTAAATGAAGTACCTCACTGGCTGATATGGAAATGGGATACTAATTACATTTATAACAGCGTTTTTGTAATGTAAAAAATACAAGTAGGTAATCATTATCTACTTAAAATTAATACTAATAATACAGCCTAGAAGAAAAAATTGCGTTTGTTTTGTTTTACTCGTTTATTCTAAAGGTATTCCATCTAAAAGACACATTATTTACGTCAATTACAAGTTCCGCCTCAACCAAACGAAAATAGTTGAGAAAAAACAACAACTAATAAAATAACAAATAATACCTTTATTAGAGGAAAAGTGGTGGGGCTTGTTAGCCGCTGACAGCTGGCACAATTGCGGACTAATCACCATCAAAATGGCGTCCAATTACTCAATAATGAAGCAACAACCTATTTAAGCTGCTCCGATGGGCCATCCAGTGACATTGATCAATCGCTGACAAACAGGGCGCTTCGGCGGTAGACGTAGCGATTAGCAAGTTTATTAAAAGATAATTATTATCCTATTTGTTATACAACTTAGTGATTTGCAGTGCTATTAAAGTTATAAATTTTTATTTAAAGCACGGAGTTATCATTGATAGAATATAGAAATAATAACGGTCGTGGTCGCGGTAAATTCTTTAAAAGAGTACATTTAATGAATATCTACACCTTTATACTCAACATTTATCACTTCCATTCTCGTGTATAAGTCGCTGTAAGCCAGTGGTTGCGTGGCAGAGAAATGTGCAAGTCAGTGTGCTAACGACGAGCGGAGGCTTCGGCGGAAATGACGGGCAAACACGCGCCCAGAGGAAATTATGGAGCAGCTGCCCAAGCGCCAATGGTCCACCCTGGTTCTATACCCAACTATATAAATATAACTGGTTAGGTATAACCGCTATGCTTATTGTGAAGTGAGACAGGGAATTTTATTGCAGATTTATTTTATTTTGTTAGGTTCCAATTTTTTGCTTTGAAAGAAATGGTGTGTTCTTGGTATGTTATTTGTTATGTTAATATAATAACAAACGATAGAAGAAAGAAAACGGGTACTTTATTATTGGAAAATAATATAAAATCGTAAACGATACGTAACATAATGAATAATGGAAAATATAATGAAGGTTTTATATTTTGAAAAATAAGGATAAATCGCAAAAATGCTTCTAAAGCAGCGAACTGAGCAAAGGCTATTAAGTCTATTAAACATTTAATTATAGTTGAATTAAATAGAACAGAACCCATGTACTTATAAACCTGCGTCTATGTATCCTATTTAAAAAATTACCAACAATCAGGAAGCCTCAAAACACTGTAATTAGGTCCTCAGCACACATAATAATAGGAATTGGGGTAACAAGGCGTAATTTGGAGGCAAGTGGCCAACTACGGGAGATGAGACAGCGCTTCTTTGAGACCTTGACTCTTGAATCACTGCCACCATTACATTACACAAGTTAATTTTGGCATAAAGTGAGACAACCTAAATTTTAACAGAAAATGTAGGTAATTATTGCGATCAGCAGATTGTAATAGATCTAGCGTGTGAGTAGAGTGTTTGTGATAAAATAGTGAATGTAAATGAACACCGTGATAAACTGTATACTTACGTCTAAAGAGACAAGTTTATTTTTGGCGATGCAAAGGGTTCACAAAAAGGGGACTGACAAAAAGCTTTAATAACAGCTCAATTAATCCTCTAAGAGTCTTAACTGAATCTAGTGACTTTTGCTCACACAGTAATAATATATTAATGAACTAAAATACTCTTACTCGCGCTATCCGCACTCTCAACATGATAGCCGAAGAGCTGGACCTATTCAGTTGTGATCTGGGAGAATTCACACGTTTGGGTATATATATATTATGTTATAGGTTAAGTTGATATTGATTTATATTTTTGTTATACGTTTATTTTTGTAAAAATCGTGTTACTCTACCGCATTAGGGTTATCCTGTAATGGTAGGGCTTAACTTAGTAATAATAATAAATAAATAAATAATAAATTACTATCGTACTTTGACAAAATCAATTAAAGTTATAGTAATAAAGTATTTCCCACCCGTGAGGGTCATAACAAGTTTTCGATCAATTGAAATTGTTCTTTGGGCAGGCCAGTGCTGTAAATTAACTGGCAAACCCACGTACTGCATGCTAAATATGACATTATTTATTTATAAGAGTTTTTTTTCTTGCTGAGACAACCCATAAAATAAAGTACAAACACATGCACTGTTCGGCAACCGATTAAAATTTTAATTCAATAAGGCAAATCCCCTTACGTCTCCTTGAGTTTGTCTGAGGAAGCGATTGAAATATAAGCCCTGAATCAATTTGGCCTGGAGAGGGCCTCGGCGGAACTCTAAGCGGATCCTGCACCTCAAAGGGACGCTGCCTTTTTAATTACTCGCCCATCTGCCCGCCATATCTATGGGGCAGTTTAAAATGCCACTCGATATCGATTATGAGATGGTCACTCTCGTATTAAGATTGGCAAGTTTGTGAGTATTTGGAATGAAGGTAGCCAAATGATTATTGATAAAGTTGACAATATAATATTGACCAAGGAAGTCTCTATAATTCTACTATTGTTAACAATCGAGCTGGATGTGTCTAAGATATAGTATATTGGTGACAAGTCGTTACCACATCAACTAAAAGATTCCATTGACGAAAAGTCCCTAATAAGAAAATTATGTATCTTTCAGCTATCGAAAACATTGGTCTATGGCAGGTATTCCAAGATCCCACGGCCACTGGGTAGGAGTAAACAGAGCATGGCATCTGCAAACAGTGGCACTTGAGTCCACACAATCAGCTGCACATTGTTCAGCAGCCTCTTTGTCCACTAACAGGCGGAGACATTATTTTGTCACCAAACATGCATCAGGTGCAGCGCTTGCATTGTACTAAAGACGTAATAGGCAGCTCAAATAATTATGATTAATATAATTTATCATTGAATTGTCTAATATAATTGAATTGAATGTAACTAGCTCACAGTTCCTCGATAATTAGTGACTACTGGATAGGACACCACGATGTATTCAAAACCCACCACATATTACTGAAGGTCACCTTAAATGGTTAAACAGTATTTTTAGTCTCTACCTCATTTGCGTAAATTGTTCGCAATGTAATCTTTTGTATAGAATCATATTAAATAAATTGTAAGTCACGGCTTAGAAAATTGCAATAGCAGTTCCAACGGTTACAAAGGCAGGAATCAGACCAAGAAAACAGCATTAAAATAATGGAATAATTCGAGTAGAAATTGCATAGAGCCGTTACTCAAGAACTCTCTCGACTAAATATTTCACACTATTTCAATTGAATTGAGCACGGCGTGACTTAGTGCGGACTAAGTGCCGTGACGTCATTATCACGTCAACTCGTGTCATCCTCCTTTGTTATCATAACTGCAAGTTTCAAACGAATTATTCAGACAAAGACCGGTCATTTGTACATGCCTTGTAAAGGGCCACGGTCCAACTTAGCCTGGGCAATCAGGAATTATAATGTGGCGGGACTAGTGATGGAACTGCTACGAGTTTAGCGTTCGGTATATACTCAATTTCAACTTATACATAATATGTAAATATTTACAATAAACACATGTATGTTTTAAGGGACTGCTATGAGCTGTAACGACCAAGTAAGTATAGGAATGATTATTATAGTAGAAAATTCTTAAAAAACAGCAAATGATAACGATTTTAAAATTATTGATTTATCTGCATATTGTTATATATAAGTCACCAAACAATAAGAAATATTTTTTGTGAATGTAACAAGGTACTTTCTTTACTAAATTAACCTTATTCTTTAGCTAACTTTATCTCAACAACATTCAAAAACAAGACTCTGTAGATTCATAATTCGACAGAGATGCAAATTTCACGTATGCCATACGTTAGGTCTATACGTTAGGTAGTTACTCGAGGTGAGTATTTACTCATAATCTTCAAGCAGCTCCCATCCCTGCGGTGGCATATTTACTTAAGTGTAGCTGTCAGTTAAGGCAGAATGAGTGTTAAATAAAGTTCTGCAACTTGCATTCAATGGAGGGAAAATTATCGTTTAGGTTGTTAAGTATATTATGCTGTGTGAAGCCTTAATGGGCTAAGGAACATGGCGACCGAGTACTTAGGACCTCAATGAAGCGGTTATGCTATGTAGTATATTTCTAGTATAATTATTTGCGTCTTGTTCAAGTACTATTTCATAATAACTGTATATAGTAATGTACATGTTCTGAGAATAATATAATTACTTAAGAGTTTATTGCAATACAACATATGTATTTGTATTATCTTTGAATAAACTTATTAAATTTCTATCTCATTATTGATTCCTTGTAGAAATTAAAACTACCATTATTTTAAAGGGAACTGGATAAGCAACTAGGTCCTATAATCTACGGAAAGGTATACCTAAGTATAAATACAGTTCTTACTGACATACACATTTTATTTTTATAATAAACAGCATAATGAATGGTTATGTAGAGTCAGAAAAAAAGTATACAAATAATTCATAGACCTCTAAAGAATCTGTCTATTAATAAGTGTCCTGGCACTGACAGTCACTTACTCGTGAATTCATAATTATGTATTCACACTTTTACAATGGAACGCTTATGACAAATTTATCTTTTCTGAGACACATATGGAAATATTTTAATATCTGCATTCCTGACATTATTATATAAATATAATATAAACTGCATTAACGTGTCATATGAATAGCCATCCTTTATAATAACCTTTACAATACTTGGTATTAAATCAATAGAGGATTGCTCTTGAAGACATTTAAATGTTTAAAGTGGGAAGATGAGGCCATTTACTGACTCATCCTCACGACATCTAGTGGGGCCGTGGGCAAACATGGCGCGCCTAGCCTAGGGATGGGCTATCATGTACACGAGATTATATTAATTTGCCTAGCTTAGTCGTTTGCGAAATACTCTGTATCAGTGGGTTCAGGGGTCTAACCTCAGAGCATGTACCAATGGGAATTAAATTTTCATATACATTTACGCAATAAAAATACATTTGCAAAATGCACTGAGTACTACGGTGTGTGAATATGAGGGGTAATGCTCGTGAACGCGTTTTTTGTGTTTGAGATTAAATTAAAACTGTGATTATAACATTCCGGTAAGTAATTAGTCATATGAGTGTTTAGTACTCTTAAATGTTAAAAAATAGAAAACAAATGAATTCCTTTCTTTCAATCTTAAATTCTCTATCATTCTGTGATTTAATATTAATTATTTATACATCTTTAGAGGTTAATAAGACACAAACCGAATGTAGGAGTACTAGTCTTAATACTTAACGTAGTGTAGTAAAACTGTGCTTATTCAAAGTTCACATTTCTAAAGCTTTCTAAAAAAACTATTTAAGGCGCATCTCTATGCAAAGGTGAATTGATAAAAAGCCTGTTGACTCAGATGGGTCATGGCTCCACTTCTCACGGGATTAGACTCCATTCAGGTATGTTTGCCCACTGATCAAGAATTAGAAAAACACACAACTCACGAACATCATACCTCAAGGATGCCCAGGACCAGGTCATTTACGGCTTGCCTTGGAACCTAAAAGCTAATTGATTGATCCATGATAAAGTTTAGAATAATATATACATCTATAATTGTCATAGCCCCGTGCGTTACGTTACGTTAAATTATAAATGAGACTAAATAAAAGCATATACTTATTAAGCCATTCATGAGAAAATATCAACATCACTGTTCCCCTAACAATGATCAGCATTTAGTTCGACACACGTAATAATTTTCATCATGCAGAGAGATAATTTGAACAATTAATCAATATATTTGTGTATGGAACAGGCCGCGCATTATCACGCCAGGCAACACAATGCGTCTCGAGCGTCTCAATGATGTCTCACGACGTAATTATGCACTCTGACGCCATCTGTGTTCTCGGACAGGTGACTCAGCGCATTTCCAACAGATCGGCCCATCGGCCTTAATTAAGAGGCGTCTCCTCGACGTCTGTAATCTTTTGTCTCCCTGATACTCGGTTTCCAGCACAATAATCACCAACTAAACGATATTATTATAATTGGGCAATCCATTGAGCGGCCGTTACGGACGGACTCTATTTGGACACGAAATTGTCTATTAAAGAGCCTCAATGGATAGAAAACAATAATCATGGCTCGTAACAAGGCGACTGCTCTCACGGCTGTGGATGTTGCATGGAACTTGTTATTACTGCACGTCGACACAGGGCTTGATGGACGCCAGTAGGGCTGCCCTACACGTCATACCAGAGGCAACATAGTGTTATTAATTATAGGAACAAATGAATACTTCATATATTCAGTAAATGATGAGAAAATATTATTTGTTTTATAGAAACTGTAAAAGATACATAATTTACAGATTATGTATTCATATGGATGAAAGGAATACATGTATTATTTAAGACTCAAATGGAAATCACAGATTTTGGCGAAGGAAATCACTATGAACCAACTAATCAATGAAATACCTTAATTATCTATGAAATACCAATTTATCACATTTCACATTTGATACTGACTACTTAGCGAAAAGTTGAAAATCATCCCAATTACAATGGTTACTCCCATCATACTCAATAGCCGCTCATTAGTCCAGGATATCCACCAAGGTAATATAATTAGTAGCTTTAGGATTGGCAACCCTATTCAGTAGGCCTATGTCGATCTGTTCCTTGGACAGCCCTGGAGGAGTCGGTGTGGCCTGGCGTGTTGTTCTAAGCTCAAGAGACGCCATTCAGTGCTGTACTCAGATGGAACGTAAACACTGCCTCCGCCAGTGCTCAAAGGCAAAGATAAACAAATTCTCTTTTATTCATCCTTTGTAATATGGCTATTTATTTAATTCTATCCATTGTGTTCTTGTATTTGGTTGACTCATCATTAGCGTGAAGGAATGTATTTTGTTAAAAACTTTAAACAATATATTAGCTGGTGCTAATACGGGTATTTTTAATTTAAGAGACCATTCGCTATAGTAAGGTCCCTGGTCTTGAGTTTTGCATTATTTATTTATACCTAACCACGTTGGCAAACAAGACTTTGGAAGTAGTTCAATATATTTGCAGCGAAGGGGCGTCAAGTGAGCGGAGATGTTCGAAGGTGAGCATCAAGTGGCCGCGTGGGCAAACAAGCTGGACCTCGCAGCGGCTCCAATTTGCAGGAGGGCCTTAGAAAAACCTCAAGGGCTCCCTGGCAAGGGTTGAGCCCTCTCTGGAGTGCCCTCGCCAACTATGCGCGCCTAGTACCTGCCTCTAACTCACAACTCCTAGCTCATAGTTAACCCTTAGAGGTTTCTTTAAATTTGTTTATCAATTGGAAATATCTTGTACAACGGTACATATGAAGAACTTAATTAAATCTTCAAGTTGACTTATATATGCGTGAATTCTATGCCCCAAAGTTCCACATATTGTGAAAGACCCTCTATGGTTAGAACATGATTATGTAATTTGTAATATGTTAAAAATAAAATAGAAGTAAATAGTTTAAAACAATAGTTCTAAGTCACATTCTAAGCAAGCATACTGTGGATAAAAGAATCATTCAACAACTTAAATATATACCTTACTGAAAACATAACAAGTACTAAAATTATCTCTTGCCATATCCGAGGAACCATAGATCGGAGGCAATGCTTCGGAAGGCCGTTGCCGACTTTGTTTATGGCTACGAGCGGAGATACTGACTAGATTATCCCAGGGGGTGAAACATTGTACAACCTTCATCACATACACACACACACTTATATCCGTGATATAATATAATCTACACCATAATTATATATTATGATGAAAGGAAACACACTACCGAGTTACAGTATAACAGCGGTTAAGAAAAAGAATCATTATTATATGCGACTAAAAATGACCGCTAAATATTTAAATTCTAAGCGTAAGTTGACTATCAAAATGGCGGTGTACCAAAATGAGAATATACATATGTACTTAAGGATAAGGATTTCTTTAAACTTTGCTTATGCCTCTAAGCAAAACTGTGGGAAGATGTATGAGCGTATTGTTTTCATAAATAGAATATATTATGTTTTCACATGAAAGTAGCATAGCTATTGATTCTATATCACAAAATAAAAACATCACATTTGCAGTTTAAAATAAACAATACCAATTCGCTTTCTATTTAGATAACGACTGACTAGTTCTTATATCGAATAATCCACTAACCGATTGATTCGATTGAATTACAATTGTTAACGTCTATTCCGCAAGCATTCCATTTGTACGGAGCATTAGTCCGATTGAATCGCCAAAGAATCGAATTAGAGTGGCGAATCGATACGGTTTGGCAACCGAATAAAATCGAATGGAGTGCTTGATGGCTGTGGGCGGGAGTTATGGTCTCTCGACCTCTCCATTACGTGATTTGATGTCGCTGGCATAATGGGCGATTGTCGAAGCCCCTCTAACAGATATTAATTCGATACAACGACACTGCCCTGGCATATGGGCGCTGACTTATGTGATTGCGCTCTCCTAATGCTCTTTGGCCCCGCTTTAATCGACTTTGTAATTGTTAAACGGTATCTCCTTGGACACTATATGGCCGAAATAAATACTAATAATTTATTAAAGGAGTTCTTTTTTGAACGGCATATATTACGGAGAGGATTAATATATTTAAGTTACTGTAGAACGCGGTTACTATCTTAAAACTACGCTTAGTAAACATGTATGTATTATAACATGCGGAATTAAAATCCAAAATGCCTACTCTTTAATAATATGATAGTAATACAATGATATCGTGACTGTTATTATACCTATATTATTAGACCAAAAATACAAATTCAAACAAAAGCACGTACGTATTAAATAACGTCCCGAAACACGAGCCGATTCTCCTAAAAAGAAACATTATAACAAAAGTTTATTATTTTCTAAACAGCTAACAAACGGACGACTCACGCGCCGCCCAGCGGGACACTGCGAAACTCGCTCATTACAATAAAAACATTTTGCTACTAAATCCCATCATAGAATTATATCCCCTATAGTTAAGACTTAAAGGTGGTAGTAGCTTGAGGGCAGTTACCCTAGGATAGGAAAGACACGTGTCTCTGGGTGTAATCTGCCATAATCTGCAATTAGGTCGCCGGTGGCCGCGGCACTCGCGCCTCGGAGGAGCAGAAAGGCCATTACATTGCCATTATCCGCCAATGGATTATTGGCCAGTTCGGGAAATAGCACAAACATGGACTTAGTTACAACTTACTGGCCTCCACTAAGAAAGGTTCTGAATAAATGGCAATGAATATACTAAACAGAAGACAGTTAGATATTTTTCTATGACATCTAAACTTAATTCACTTACATTAGCTCCTCGACTTTACATCTTCATAACCATGATACCTATACTAAATGATCAAAGAAACATTATCCGAGCTTCTGTCTATTTCAAAAGGGACCAAAGAAAATAAAGTAAACTTACATAAATGCAAATATATACATGACATACAGTGACCGAAGAGATGTTTTCATGTCTCCGAGGTTCTGTCTACTCCGTAAGGGATTAAGGGACGTGTATGTATAAAATAAATTGCGCACCAATTCAGAACGTGATAGCAGTCTGTCAGCATGGTACAGGAGGTCGGGTGCCTCTCAGCGGGGCCGCGTGCCCTCCCACTAATGCTGAGGGATAATGTCCAATTATATTCGGAGGGCGCGGGATATTGGGCGCTTTGATCAACCACCGGAGCTTTGTTTTACTCTTATCGGATTATGGGATTACGCGGCTAAGTATGTAGTTTGGTCAATGTTTGTAAGTCTTTAGTGGGAGATATGTTATTATAGAGGTAATCACAATCTAACATCCATAAGTTTAAAGGGAACTATATTTTCTATCACCAAAATTTATATTTGTCATCAAGTTGTATCACCTAATAAATAGATCTATCGCCACGAAATATTTTCGTTCTCAGATAAACAAAAATTGTTCCCAGCTATGAATTATCAAATTAATGTTAATATATGTGTAAAATAAGAGATCGATAACCAATAAAATTATATTGCATTACATGAATATAAACTTCGTTCTTATAATAACAGTTTTGTTACTTAAATAATAGCTCTGTGCTCAGAATGGTAGATCTGTCACCAAATAAATCGATTATTGATCCCTGACTGCGACTCCTTTTTATTTGATATTTTGTCACCAATACAGTAGTAACATTTTATTTCGTTCAGATATTAAATTAATAGTATCCGTTACCAATTTAATACATCAATTTATAATTTTAATGAAAAAATGATCAAAGCGGCGGAGACAAATTGGCGCGCTTTAAAAATTGACCATTCCGGCCTCAACGATGGGTAGTAGAATTCTAGGTAACTTAACTAGGTTCGATCACACGATGCGCGGGCGGGTTAGGTTAGGTTGATTTTTTTTTAAGAAAAACTACACACTACAGGCATTGTTCGCCCGTACCATTATTATAATTTTTTTTTGTATCTTTATTCACATCTTCTTTTTTTTAACATGAATACTCATATAGTCCAGTTTTATTATACTACCAAATTAATACTTTATTACTACTTACTACTTATTAAATTTCTTACATTATACATGAAATCATTATTATGATCCTTTATACATATAATTATTTAATTCTATACCTACTACGATTATATATTATTAATCACTTAACTGGTTAGGTTAGGTTAGGTTTTTATTTGCACTTAATGCAATTTTCTAGTAACATAATATGATTTATTGGTGATCTCTTTAAATTAGTTTGCTTAAATACTTATTAGGACACACCTATTATAATACATACAAAAACATTTATTTGGTACTAGACCTTATATCTCAGGATTTTAGGTGATTTATTGTGGAACTGATTTTGCATTGTTTGGTGACTACATTTTGGTGACAGATCTACTATTTTGAGGACAAACCCTATTATTTAAGAAACACAAAACTAATTAAATTGGTGTTAGCTTAAATGATACCCAAGTTTAAATAGAACAAGGAAAAAACAGGAATACATTGTGAGTGAATATATAAAGCTCAACACAATTAATTATAAAAAGAATAGTATTACTCGTAAATGTTACATTATGTTATAGGTGAATGATCAAAAAATCTTAGTGGTACTAACATCACCGAACATCACCCATCACAATATTTAAATTATAGCATTACTGAGTTTTCTGACTATTTTGCTACATTCAATTGAGGTATAAAAAACTAGTGTATATCGTCTAAATTATGTTTATCTACTGAGTGTATCTCCATAATACGAGTAATATATCAGAGTAGAGTTACTAGTCTAGTAGACAAGGTCTTAACAACATTAGGGTTCGCAACTAAAAACCAGTTGAACGTTACAAGGGCCGCTACATTAACCTCAGAGACAATAAACGCATCTCATACAAAACATTGGTTTGATTTGATTACACATAATGAATGCGCGTCGGCAGGACCCTTCGCAACAATTTAATAAAGCCCCTCCTGAGCGGATGGGGGCGCCTCCTGCCGCACAACAACTGCTATAATCTATTTACAAGGTAAACTATGAATTATCCGCCGACGCCGGGTAGCTCGTTAGCCCATTGATTGGCGTATCATCGCTCATTACACGGGGAGCGACTGCAGTGTGGCTACTACTATGGACGTAGGAAAGTTTTTTATGGATTATTTTGTGTGATGACGGGTAATAAAAAAGTATTAGATATGAAATAAGGTATACATTCTTGCATAGGATATTACTTTTATAGAACACGAAAGTGTTATAAGATCGAAAATTGAAGTAATTAAATGATTCTTTGATTATTTTTTTCTAAATCTTTTCTCTTCTTCTAATTTTGAAGATATAAGCTATATCCCACGATTACATAACACATCATATATGTAGTACCAAGCTTTTACAAGGTAGTTCATGTTTTACAGCCTTTGCTTATACCTAAAACCTAAGATACCAAATCTTATTGTGTAATAGTGTTCCAAATATTATTATTATCTCTGATTTACATAAGTAGACACTCTAACTTATGTCCAAAATAATATTTTTCCTATGTTATATGCTATAGAGAGCAAGTTAAATCCCTCTCGCCAGAGGTCGCTAATGCCCACTTGAGGCACAGACAAGTGCGGATTCAATTAGCGAAGCAATCTGTCACTCTGCCCACCCCACACGGCTTAGCCACTCGAACCTCTCAGCAGCTGCTTGCTACTATCATTGCGATAATAAACAATTAGGAGAAGGGGATTTATGGAAGGACTAGTCTTTATTATTTATAGAATGAAAATTTAAAAAGGGGATATGCGTTACATTCTTTCAGGAAAAATGTTGTGAGGAAGACTACATATTCCGCTTATGCTTGTAAATTACGATACGGTTTACCACCTGCTATGTGTTACATTAAGTCCGTTTTTATTTTCGTTCTATTATGTTATATTGTAAACGCAATATTTTGTGTTTCCATGTTTTCACCTAGAATGTCATCAGTCCCCAAGTTCGACAGAGAGAGAGAGGAGTGGGAACCCGCTCGTGTATCTAGATATGTATATAAAAAGTAGCATCAAATAAATGTAGGTTCTAGTTGGTCATAGATTCAATAAATCCGCAATGTAGAAGATCGAGACGCGAAACTTAAATAATCCCTCAAAGGATGATGGTCAACATGATAAGTCTAATGTTGATATGGATAGATGAATGTGGATGATGATGTAGTATTTAAGTTTACTGTTAGCTTTGAAATATTTGAATAGTATAAAAATAGGCATTATTGTGAGACTTATGACTATACGCAGTTTTCCTAAATATTTATCAATTAGTCTGGAATGTAACAACCGCGTCCAATTGAAAATTCAATTGGTGTAATCATGTTCTAATATTAGATATATTCTACTACTTTGACACAAAACACAACATCGACAGCTGATTGAATATAGATCCTATGTCCTTTCACAAAAGCCCAAATTCGTTGAGTCGCCGATCGCTAACAGACTGGCTCTTAATTAAAATGAGGCGCCTAAACAAGTACTCAGGCCACAATGTATCCCAGGCAGACATACACACGCCGTGTGGGTATGCGGAGGGTAGCTATAGACAGAGCTTAATTATTCGCTCCAAAACAAATAGAGACTCCGCACACATGAATGCCGGTACAGGATGTTGTGCTTTTGAGCCATGATACGAAGGCTTTGTGACGAATTTTGAAAGGATATAAGAAATATATCCTATACTACTTTTGAACATACAATACTGCCTCTTTTAGAAACCATATACTAAGAGAGCGAAAAGAAAAATGAAATTGATTGAGGTTAGCTGAATTATCACTTGCACTAGATATTTTTGAAGCCACTCAATTCTATCTTATGCAAAAATTGCTCGAGGTTATATCCTTTTGAATAACATCTCTTTAATTCATTCCCGTATTTAAAAACTAAGGTAAACTTACATTTCAAATACAAATCACCTTTTAGAAATAAGACGCCGTCATCAATAGAACACAATTACTCAAACTATGACTAATGGTCAATAGGTACACACCGTCAAAAAAAGTATAAACGTGATTGTAATGTTATTATTTTATCATACCATTCAGATTTCTACGTTTTTAGATCACTTTTAACTTTCGTTTGTCAACCTTATCTTAATAACGTTGTAGCTTAAGTTTACCGCTTTGGTATCAACTAAAGTCAAATACCTTAAGGTCTTTGGTGACTATAAGTTCAACCAAGTCGCTATAAAATTACTCATTATTTACCTTTGCAAAGGCTTAAGTAGTTAGGTACTACCACCTTCATAATATTATAAGCTGTTGATTAATAACTAACGTGACCGACAGACTGCCCGTGACCATGGCTACTGCAACGTAGCCGAAACGTCGGGTTAATAAAGGTAATATTATTAAATAAAAAACTTACGCGATAAGTCCAGTTAGTTATTAATCATGAGTATTAATCGCGAATCTCTTAAAACTATAATTATAAGCTGTTGTAGAACAGGAGCACCCTGTGCGCGCGAGGAGCGAGTGGGTGCGAGGCATCCCATTTAATTAGACAATTACGCGCAAACACTGCCAATGGAGCGCAGGGGGGTAGCCAGGCTCTCGGCTCCATCCGCATTAGCTGCAGGAAATCGGATCTATTAGCAGCGGATCCATGGTAGGAATAGCGATGCTGGTACCGGCTCGGTTAATGAACCTTAACTGTGATGAATTAACCTGGTTGGTGAAACACGGGTTCTGTATATCCCGGAAAAGTAAGCGATCGTACAGCGGTAGTATGTATGTCTCTAAGCAATTATTAAATCGCTGATATACTGAAAAAATGGGATTTAAGAAGAACGTGCCAAGTAGGTACCCTTAGTGTACGATTAATGAATGTGATTCAACTAACACATGCTATATTATGTAGTTTGATAACGTGAATATTGGAAATGTTTGATCTATCCTTGCCCCTCTACTAAAATACACGGCTAATATATATGTGGCGACCTCTAGAGCGCCACACACACAGAGAAACCTAAGTAAACCTAGGTTGCAATTAGTTAAACATAATTACCACAGATGACGCCGCCAAGAATAAAATATAATAATTGCACACAAATCAATTCCTAGAACGCGCAAGTGAAATATTTATCGGAAACAAGAAATATACAAATTTCCAACTCAGGCCATTAGCCTGGACGAACACCTGCCCAGGTAGGAAGCTTCCTCTTTTCATGTAGGACACAGTGGATCCTACATATATGTCGTTATTTGTAGTAAGCAATCATTAATTCTCACAATCGCATAACTATAAGTCACCTAGCTGTAACAGTTTCCATAGAGCTTGAATAAAATAATTTATTTTGATCAGTAGAAGCGATTGCGGTGGAGCTGGGGCCAATAAGTCGATTTGCTGCAAACAGTTCGTTTAAGAGGAAGCTCCGCCTCGGGAAATGGATCGGGTGGCCAGCTCACTGCTGCCTAAGGGCCGACACATACTGTATCTATATAAGTACATACATATTATGTAAATATACCCTGTATACATACTGAATTCTTCTTATCCCATAGACTATCCGAAGAAATGACCATTGTATTAATAATTCCATGTAATCCAAGGGATATTTCATTTTATTTTTAACATATATCGGGATAGTGATAAATTCTTATGCGGTACTCAGAGTTTTACGTGTCAAAATTATGTTATAAGTGTGTGTATTTGTTATTATTATTATATTTATTATTGTATTAAATTTAGGTTAATAATGACACATTTTAAAATTGTATTGTATTACAACCTTTCATTCGGTACGTCACCGAAAAGTTGCCTGTTAGGCTGACGTTTTAGGAATTAAATCGTGAAAATAAATAGTGAACTCCCGATTTTTTTTTGAACTGATAATTACCTTAAATTATCTTGAAAAGAACTAACTCTCGTATAGTGTGTTGGAAGCCTTACGTAGCGCTAGACGGAAGGCAGTGTGCCGCGCGGGCGGATGTATCGCCGTAATTGGCGCGAAACGCGATCAGCTGGCTGCTCATCGCTCAACAAACACCCTCCCGCACCCCTCTCTAACCCTCTGAGGAGGACTCTAACGACCAATTTGGCATCTTGGTGCACTTTTTATAAGAAGACGCTTTCTCTTGTGTTTGTGTGCTTGAGGCAAATTGAATCGCGGGGATTTTTTTATGGTAGGAGAGAATGAAAATACGTTCATATATTCTTTTGTTACCTAATAACCTTAACCTTTATAGAATAGGTATGAAGATTCTAAATATTTATGAAATATCATTGGAATAGAAAATATTAAAAAAAAGAAATAATGGCTACAAAAGATTCAATTATTTAGTTATTTTATCATAGGCTATCATGAGTAAATTTGCCTATGCATTATGAATGAATGATATATGATATTCACCGCCTACGACACGACGAAACACAACGTGCCATCTTATAATTGATAAGTTACAGAGGTGCTGTCTATCTGTTACAAATAACCATACCTACTCATTCTGCCCTTTCTTTTTTTGCTAGAAGGATTTATAATATGGTAAGATGTATAATAGTCAATGAGGCGGCATTAGTCAACATCAATACCAATGGGGATCTGTGATCTCTGCCTACTCCCCTTTAGGGAAACGGGCATGATATTTATGTATGTACCGTAATCGTATGCTCAAATTGGAGATATAGACACAAAACTCTGATCGTTAGGGATATAACCAATGACTCATAGGCCCGCATGCATTTTCAGTATCTATTTCCACAATGCAGCGCTTGGTAATTAAGCAAAGCTATCCAGCTCTAGTTTCAAGAATGGTTGTAGTTTCCTTCCCCAATTAGTCTGTATAGATCCTATCCCACTAATAAAATTAATAAGTTAGTGGTGTTGGTACAATCTTTAATGTCTCATTATCTATTTGAGAATTAAAGTTCACACTAGTGGTTCATTAGACAGGTACCGACCTAAATATATTGCAAAATATGTAACTGCCTAAGGATATAAATTAATATAATTAACGCCTTAGAACGAACATATTAAAATATATTTAATTATGAATATAAAAGACATAAGTATATATTAATTTAAAAACCAATTCTTATGGTAAGTTTGCATTTAAAAAATCTTGATCAATGTTTATTTTTTCTTTGATTTAAGATTTATAAATATTCATGGATCATTGAACGTTAACTGATTTACATGATTTAATATACATCACTTAATTTCCCTGAAAGGTACTGGCGTTGGTAAAAGTAAAAAATCCCTATTATTCTCGAACCTGGCATACCACTTTTCCATCTTTGACATGCATACTCGACAGTCTGTAATACTTTTAACGTTAGCGTAGCGTTAGCGTAACCTTATTTATTACATCGCCTGAAGCAATTTGTGACACATAATACTCGCATGTAGCGGACTGGGTAGTCCTGCTTGAGTTGGATATTGAGTAAGGCGCAAACTAATCTGTAACCCATTTAGGGCTCCGCGTGGAACAAAACGCGATTCGAAATGGCGGCGGCGGAGGCTCATTCATTAGGCCCCGGCTGAAACAAAAGAGGCTCCGGGACCAGACTGAGACAAAAGCTGCGCCATTCGCGGGGCGGGGCTAATAAAACACTCAATACTACCAGGCCCCGCGCACGAGCCAAAAACAACCTTATTACAACGCGCTAGGAGCCACTTAGGCCCCCGTGTCGCGCTTGTTACCTTTGGCGTTTGAGCAGAGCACACCAAGTAGCCAATCAGGACTGCGTTGCCATGACAACCGGTAGTTGGCAACGCGTGATGTAGATGGCGCTGGCAAAAGCTCATATCATGTAATAACGCTATTAATGTATGTTTATGTTCGATTCTAGTTATGTTGTGTTTCATTAAGAAAAGTGTAAATGTTCTTTTTGTCACATGTATATTTATAATTTCATTCCGATGAAAATCATACATTTTGTAATTATAATTTTACTTTAAACATATCCAAGGCAAAAAAAAAAGGCCAAGGCTTCAATTCCCATTTCTTTCATATAATGAAAAAACCAACTAAACATTCCAAGTATGTGTTCAACCACAACTAGTTTATCATATTTATTGAGAGTGAACATACAAAGACTTTTCACTTCACGATCCCACTGCGTAGGTAGGGTATTCTAACGATCAATTTTGGCGGCAGCGGCGCCCCCTGCCGGAGAAACTTATCCTTAGGAGGCCATTACGGCTCAATTACGAAATAATATCACTCATATTGGCGCGGCGGCCACGGCGATCCGTGGTTTAGCCGCCACCGCAGAAGGTTTACTTTTCTTCAAATCAAAACGAGCCTCCTTAGCAGCCCCCGAGGGATTCAAAGCCTAAACAAGTTGGCTTAGAGTCCTTTTTTGTGTGGTTGGGCAGGAGGCCTCCTTTTTCGGAGGGTGCGAGTCAAGAAGCTGGAGTCTTTTCACCCGCTGCCATCACGCCATTTCGCTAATGAAGATGCGTGGCGCAACGGGGCCACGAGATTTATGTGACTCTACTTATCCTGCCCTTGCCACGAACCTAATTCTTCATCTTTCACACCATGATTAGTGCCTCATGAATAGAATTTAGGTACTTAGTTTTACTACATATGACATGTGAACGAAAGCCAGTTAAATTTATACTTTCCTAAGTACTTAAATACTGTACTAAGGTGTCATTGAAAAAATTAAAATGAAAGAAATTACGATTCGAATTATCATTTGATGTATACGTTGATACAAAAATTTATTCTACTCTTCCTACCACTACTCAAACTATATTAAAATGGAGGTTGCTATTAACATTGTTATACACACCTAATGCATACATTATGCATCAACGGGGATATTCCACAAACTACCACACATAAAATAAAGAATAAGTTTTACGTTGGAGCTTACACGTGTTTGGTTCTATCACCGTTACGTTTCGCGTGCTTTTTGCGTATATTGAGTGGAAATCACACAATCAATTAGCGCATAATGGGCCAGGGCGAACTTCCTTCCCGGCAGAGGGCGTCTTGGGTTGCAGTGGGATCGGATGTCTCGCCAAATCGGCCCATTGATCGCTATTGACATATCGAGGGCTCTATTCAGCGCTTTTTGCCTAATTTAATTGCGACGATATAAAGCTTAACGCAATTTATTAAGCGATAACGATTATAAGGATGTAAGTAATAGGAAGAAGAAATCACGTAAGGCATATAAGGCAGAATTATTGTTAAAAAAATCGGTGGTTTTACCTGTAACTCTGTGAACAATATACATTTTTACAATAAACTATTTTGAACATTTAAAAAAGATCTACAACTAGAAAGATTTAATACCTTTATTAATTAACTAAATGTTTTTGAAAATACTTAAAGTACTTAAGCCAACACACAATAACGAAATGATGTGCATTAACTTCATCTCAACCTCAGACAGATTCGATGTTCCAAACTATCTAAGTTTTCTCACTTTGCTATTTTAGATATAGTCAAGTAATTACGTGAAATAGTTACCTAATACTCTTAACTTACATCTCATGGCGGCTAAACTTTATAGGGTTGGCGAAGCTTTGATTTACAACTCTAGTCACCCATACGAACAGATAGCTTATACCTAACGTGACTGTGCCAAGACCGGCGAAATCAACAAATACTATTTAGCTATCCCTAATCATCCTGGAAGTTTCTTACGTTGTTTTCAATTGCTATTAGAAAATTATAATTTGCGATTCATCCTCTAATAAAGCAATAATCCTCTGAGCCCGGGACTATTGTTGCTGGGGCTAAGGGCCGTCCGCTGTGCCAATAAAGAAGGATCCGATCTCACTTCGATCGAATTACAACGGGAACAATAAGGGACTATGATTGGCGTACCCAATAGAAATCAATATTTTTAAATGCTGAATGTTTCTCAAGCCAAAAACGTAAAAAATAAACACCAAACGCATCACAGAAGTATAGAGAATGTTGTCTGTAGGTGTTAGTAGGTTTCCTAAAGTTTCTTTTCGTCTACGAATGTCAAAATTTGAACCATAAAGTTTGTAACTTGGAACCTAATAGCTTTTGATTTCTTAAATTAAGATATTGAAATTTTTCGTATTGAATATAAAATGTAGATTAAAACCTATGTACATTTACATTTCTTAAGACATCATTTTGCAATAACTCACTACATATATTTAATATAAGTCATATGTGTATCATGACTTAGCGTTTACTTTCTTATTCTAATTGTTAAGGAATTTCTCACAAATCTCAAATGCAAGTATATTCGAATTATCTTTAGACTGAACTGAAAATCATTTGCTTTCCTAAATGCCATGCAGCAAAATTACGATTTATTTCTATTTTTCTATACATAATGATCAACTTCAATGGAGACAAGACCAGATAATTGTTTGATCTCAAAGTCACGACTAACCCGTGAGATAATTCATTTTCTTTACTTTGGAACATCCATATGGGTAGCACAACAATATAACAATAAGATGTTCTATTAAGGTAAAGTAAAGCACGTTAGTACACCAAGGGAGGTTTTAAAGAGGTCTGACCTGTATCCGGTCCTCCGGGAGGTCCGTCTTGAGCGAGAGCATCTCCCGCGCGTACACGTCGGGGTAGTGCGCGTCCTTGAAAGCCTTCTCCAGCTCGTCCAGCTGGTACGAGGTGAAGATGGTGCGGCTGCAACAATGCACTGCCATGAGCATGGGTGAGGAATAGTCCTATAGAGGTACTATGGTAGAATAGATACGATAAAATGTATGGGTAATATTTGAGTAGTGCCAAAAATCGTTAACGAAAAACCTTTTATAGAATATGTTATATGTTTGATTCATATGACTTTTGTCACATGGTTACTTTTAGCAGAAATGTTGGGGTCATGTTAGCATTTCGAGAACATCAATATCAGATACCTAGTCCACCACAAACAGGTATAAATGGCAGCCAGTAAGCTATATCTTTACTTTCCAGCTAGCGCGGAATTTAAAATAAGTATCACTTTTAGCCTATGGTTTAGAAATATCAAACATTACCGTGAAAAAAGCACTTTGTCACAGTATATTGCAATGTCAACCAGCAAGGGAATAATAATGTTAGACAATTTGCTGATGCATATCAAGTAGAAACTCAAAAGTAATGTCTTAAGGTTACGAATCGCCAAAGGAATATTAATTTTATGGTAGCAACTTTCCATCAATTGCCATTGCATCTTATTCTAACTGGCGTATGAACAATAAGCCTGTGTATCTATATTAAATGTCCACATAACATCCTATTAGTGTAAGTAATAGTGTGTGTACCTGTGTCTTCGTTTCTTCTTCTTCTTCTTGCCGTTGTAGCCGGTGAGGCCTTCCACTGAGAAGTCCTTCGCAGCCTCCAGCTGAGAAACTCCTGCTGACAAACATAGAACACTGTTAATCTTTTTGTCTCAGTAGATTGTAGTAGTAAGTAGTGACAAAATTGATAAAAAAGGTCGTGTTATTAGTCCCATGCTAGGCTTAATTTCTGGAAAGATAGCTTATAATATTTCAAGTGATAGAACTAGGCGACTTGGGGCTAATAGAATCTTATGGGCGTTAAGCTAGTTACTCTTCTGTAATAATTCATATTACATAAAAATATATATTATAAAAGTTACCGGAGGGATGTTTTCTAAAGAACCTCTAAGTGACGTGAAGGGCCATAAAACCTATTTTAAGCCATCTTACAATCGCCAAACCGTGTAGACTATACAAACATTCAAGCATTGATTGCTAATACTCAGCAGTTATAATTTGCTGGAAAAATACATCTTTCTCATTTTTATCGCGCCTCTCACTAAGGAATATTAACACATTCTCTGCCGACGCGAGAACGTGTTAAGGTGGTATGCTTTAGCCGAAGAAATTTATTATATCATCATCAAAACGAAACTACACAATAAATCCCTAATAATAAATAAAGCAATCCACATATTAAGTATTCAATTAATAACGAACCCTTTATAATCTCATCGCTTGTTAATCTAATTAGAAAATCAAGATCAAAATAAACAGCGAGGCGTTAAAAGCGATGGAGGTGTTAAGGCGAGCTCCCCGGGGACTCCGGCCCTCTCCCATGGAGTCCCCAGTCCCC
Organism: Leucoptera coffeella; assembly: GCA_030578115.1. Lineage (NCBI taxonomy): Eukaryota > Metazoa > Arthropoda > Insecta > Lepidoptera > Lyonetiidae > Leucoptera > Leucoptera coffeella. Next base: position 38,173 of record JAMBLF010001005.1, read on the forward strand.
GGGGAATAGGGCGCTAAGCGATTGGATTCGCAACATTGTCCCGTGAAATGGTATCGATTAAATTAGGATTAATTGGGTTGGCACAATCGTGTAAGAATATTAGGGACATATGGCTTGTGTTCTTCGTTTTGAAGAAGGTGGTCAAAAGCAGAGGTAATATAAAAGTTATTAGCGTTTTTTAAATAAGAGCTGCCTTGCTCATCGGTCAACACGGTGACTTTTTGAGAATTCTATAATATATAATACGAATCCATAGACATGATCGTGTAAACATGATGAGATGTATGCAAGTACATTGATTTCCACCCATTGAACCTTGTTTGCTGGTTGCACAATTTTTACAATATTTTTGTATAAGTATTTAAATTTTCCTAGGAATTTCTGAAAACGCCCAATCTCCTCACTTCGCTGGCAGCACATACAATATCTGTTTAAGCCAGTAATCACTTGAGAAGTGTACGTACGAGTGAGTCCCCCACGACGTGCGCTTATTGAGTTAGGGCCGTTTTCGCAACCGCAATAAATCCTCCGAGTTCGCGAGTTATGAAATTAAAAAGTTTTCCTGCGAGAGGGAGAGGGCGGCGAGAGCGGGACGCCCGATGGGGTGGGGAGGCATGTAATTGAATTTAGCGCCAATGAATACGACAATGAATTATTAAGGCCCCACACACGGGCCAGGAACAAACGACTTTCGACACGCGTTTACGACTAAATTAGTGCTTTTGTAAGTGACTGGTGGATTAATTAGTGTTAGTAGATTGTTTGGACTTAATCCTGAGATATTTTTAAAACTTTCTTAAAAAAGCACCTGGATTTCCTTTCTCATTGCTGATTGCTAAAGCAAAAGATGCCGACAGTATAAAGAGCTGATTTGTTTACGTTTCAGACTATCAAAGGAATTACACCGGGACGGAATCGGGACATGTCTTGTCTTAAAATTATAAAAAAAAACATACGTATTATTTTTTTTATAATTATCATACATATTATTGACGATTGTAGATTACTAGTTTTTAGGTATGAAAATACAATTATAAACTAGTCAAGATTTGGCAAAACGGAAATAAATAAATACAGAAAGTTTATATTTTTACTTTTATTTTAAGTAAAAATTCATATCGCTATTCCTTAAAGCCGTGGATAGACCCAAAACCTTGACAACTTTGACACTGTTGTCATTATTAGCCAGTTTTGGAGGCAATGTTGAGGATATTTAGGAATATTGAGATCCTATCTCCTAAACAAGTTACTAATTGGTACAAAGTCAGCTACAAAACAAGTTAGTACTAATAGTACTCGGTAAATATTTGAGTAATAAAAGTAACTTTCTTAATAACGTTGGACAACAGGACAACTAAGGTTCTATCTATCTAAATAAAGAATACAGAACGCACGCCACGTTTGAAATTTAGCCATCTTTTACAATTTCACCTAAGGCTTCTCAGAAAAGCCATTACGAAAACTTTCTTGATGGCAAAAGTAGTAACGTATACTATTTATTTAAAAATAATAAACTCTAGTATTTGCGCTATCCCTCAGCTACATTGTATGTGTAACATTAGGATTACTACACAAGAGTTTAGTATCAAGTGGCAAATGAACTGGCTTAGTGTAAGCGGGGCTTAGCGAAGTCAACGCCACCCTCGCGTGTGGAAGGGTGAAATGTTATTTTTATGCGCGGCGGGGGGCGGGGGGAGCATGCCTGCGACTGGCTCGTAAACAGACTTTGCTGGAACAAATTAGTTGCTCAATCGTACATTTGTATGCAGGTGCCTTAATATACAAACAAATGAAGACATAGGAGAATCAAAGAAGTTATATACTGTAGAAGTCCAATACTAGAAGAAACTAATTACCACCGCCGAGTATACCTATAGGTAAGCAGAAGTATGGATGTCGGTGAAACGAGAGTGATCTGTCAGGAGTAGAAAGATGAAGATAACTGCTGAACTCATGTTCCTAAATCATATGTATCAATATATTATACAATTTTGATGTCTTTTGGGGTTGTAAGTACTTTATGACTACTTGGGATTAGCATTTATGCAGATAATCAACGTGTCATGTAGTAAATCCATCAATGTAAGTAGACATTTACTCTCAATAAACATGTAATTCCCAAGTGTTAAAATAAACTCTTGACAAAAAAAACAATTTTATAAAGATCCATCTAATGCTCGAAAGCTTATCCCTAATGAAATTGTTGCATCACCGAATCATTGCATCAACAAACAAAGCCATTGTCCCCTCCGAGGCAACAACCCTGGTCCATGGAAGCTTCTGACCCTCGCGAGAGGTGGCTCCAATCAATTAGTTCCGTCCGGATGGCCCAGAGGTCGCTAATGCATTACACGGTGAGATGTTGTACTACAGGGTAACGGTTACTAGTCTGTTTGTGTAATAGCAATCAACAAATATAACATAGCCTAATATGGGTTTATTCACAAGGATTCTACCATAGGTGGTCAGAGCTTCACATGTCCATATTCGCAATTGCAATGTTAGTGATTATATATGTATGTTTATTTAGAACACACGTTAACCAAATAAAACGTGTTATCAAATAAAAGCATAATGTGCTATACTAGTGATGTCTGAACCTGACTGCTTGGAGCAAATAGATCTAATGCATATTGGAGCAAAAATATCTTACATTCTCATATACGCCGAATCTGGGATTTTCTAATTTTTCTCTCTATTCTATTAAAAGATATATTATCTATTAACACTCCGGTCAATAAGCGAAAATAAATCTATAACAAAAGTTTTAATATCAACTATTATAGTTTTAATATTAAATTTAGCAGATAACAGGAACTTATGATGTATGCAATGGGTTTATTAATATTGGTTTTGGGTGTTCGAGGAAAACATACATTTACAAAGATAGACTACACATGCAAATTATTATACCATTTAAAATATATCTTATTGATTTCAGTATATTTTTAATTTAATGCTTGAACATTAAACTATAGCTAAATTCAAAAAAGATTAAAATTTATATGACCAATTTATATGATTTTTCATTAATAATCCGTGTAGGGTATTTACCACGGGGTGCAGTGACGCCCTCGCAATTAGAGGCCGCCTAATGTATGCGAGGACACGGCGCGCACACTTGCCACGCGAGGGTCTAACAACCACTAGCCGGTGGTTAGGAGAACGTAAGGAGTCACTAGGTGCATATCCTGACCTAAAGAATAGTAGGAGAATGATCCTAGATGCCTATCTTCTCGGCAGGTTGAAAGAGATTACTCAGGTTTTAGAGGGAGCTACGCTTACACCCGAAGTTAGTATGTACGAGTATGTTACTACTACTCTACTAACATGCATACTAACTTCCTTACACTAGAAAAGTTTGCTACATGCGATATTGTATGCAAAGGTTATTGGCATCTCTTACGAGAAATGAGAAGAAATAAAATGAAGAAATTAATAAATTGAGAAGTAGGTATATGATTTTCTTGTTAAAAATATTAAAATGTACACAATTGAAGTTGGCAAATCAACATTAAAAATCCCTTCTACAGAACTATAAAAAGTGTTGGTAAATCATAAGTTGTTTTCAAATTTAGGATTTCCGATCCCTGTACTCCTCCACAAGAAACCGAGCGTAATATATGCCTACGATTATAATATGTCAGCTGTAATTTGAAATGATCAAGATCCGAATATAATATGGCGATGCGTATCTCCCCTAAGGCGCATTCTTGATTCGCGCAACAGCCGCAGATTGCCCCAATATTAGCGATTGATTAACATCTCCGGAGGAAGCTGTAAGGGCCACCCTGCACTCAGCGCTCGCGGGTTTAGCTATACCAGGAAACAGTATGAATGATGCCCAATTCAATCATTTTCATAAAATAAAATTGTACAGATGTCACATTAGATTGTTCAGAATCTGATAAAAAAAATGTTACGTAATGAAAGTGATTATAAATTTCATTTTCCAGCGTTGCAAACAGGATTCAAAGAATATAATATTTAATTTGTATTCGAAACCAATTTCAAAAGTACTCATTACGTATTTATTACGTATTCATTTATATGGCGTAAGAGCAAACTATGAAAGTTAAAATAAAAATGTATGTATTCATTTATAAGGCGTAAGGACGTACGTTTAAGTTTTAATAACTAGGTATCAATGTAATCGCTACCTGGCTCCCAGGTTTCTAATGTCAATCTTTGGTGTACTGAAATTTAATCATTATATTTTTTCCCATTTTCAACAAGTAATTGTAGATATCGTTACATAGAAAAAAAGTTTATTATTTTAGCATGTTAACTATCTTTAATAATCGCTGCATTTTCGTCGCGGCGCGGCGCTGTGTTGTCTGCAGTCTCCTTGCGTGTTATTAGGCTTCGCGTGGTGTGTCGCGACGCCTGCCCACTCCCCGCCACGATTGCCAATCGGCACTGATCGCATTCCCTCTCACACTTTCTAATACTGGATGTTTTATAACTGGGTTCCGTTCAATATTTTGACTCTGACTACTCACATGCTCATATCACTACATAGTATAAAACAAAGTCACTTTCTATGTCCCTTTGTATGCTTAAATCTTTGAAACTACGCAACGGATTTTGATGCGGTTTTTTTAATAGATAGAGTGATGCAAGAGGAAGGTTTATATGTATAATAACATCCATTAAATAGTGGAATGGGCTATATATTTTATTCCCTTGGGAAGCCGAAACGGGTCGCTAGTTAACTATATGGATGTAAACGTAACTAAAGCCTATCAAAATTATACGTGGATATTTGCGATCAGAGAATTGCTCAAAAACAGTGTGTTTTGCTATAAATTTTGACTGCGTACAAGAGCTATTGTGATTTCTATGAATGCGCGTGATTTATGATTTGGACGTTGAAATATTTGCCAGAAATAAAAAAGTACAATGCCATAACACTAGAAATTTTATCAGCTGGGATAAATTATTGCATTAACTATCTATGTACATGTTGCGGACAGAACTAAAATCTCCATTACACAACCTACTAAAATGAATCCTACAAGTAGACACTGTTTTGTAAGTCAACTAAAAAACAATCAACAGCTTAAAACTTCCACTAGATCTACATGATTGAAGCAGAATTTAACTAAGATTTTTAGTAGTGTTTGCGAGTGCGTATCTCTTCGCCGGAGGGAAATGAGTGGCAGCCAGGAGGCCAATCGCCCGCCCGCACCAGACGAGGCGCCCTCACCCGCGCAACATACAGCATTCAATATATAGATAAATAGGTGTGTTATGTTAAAGACGGAAGAAAAGATATTATTATTATAAGTAATTAAAAAAATAGAAGCGAAAGTTGTTAGCAAGAATCGGGACAAATTATGATGGAAATAAGGATTAGAACAATACAGGGTAAGTAAATTAAGAAAAAGTACTAATAAGCTCAAAATCTCTAAATAATAACAAGGGTAACGTGTAATATGCAAATTATATGTGAAGATATATTAAGTAAAACAATTCAATAACATATTGTGCAGTCACGTGTTGTTGATTATCAATTACAAATTTATGTAATTATTTACCCTTATTTTGACATATACATTGATAATCTAATTTTACACTGTGGTAATGGGTTAATAAATAAGCAAATAACATAAGGTTCAAGCGAGGCGCATGCAGGGTGCAGTGCTAAGAGTGGCTGGCAGAGCAGTGAGGCAAGCAGCAGCCGAGGCGCGTTACCTGAGTACAGCCGATGCACAGCTACGTTACATGAAACAAAACAAACGGTTAAATAAAAATGTGAACACAAAACAGCTCCAGGGCCTGGCACGGGGATCGCATTACGTCCGCAGGTGTGAACAAAAATGGAGCAAAAGCTCCCAAGAAAGGATGGGAAGCGGCCCATTGAGGCTCGCCCTTTGTCCTGATATTATGATCTGGATTTGGCCTTTTTGCACGTCTCAGCCCATGGTCACCTCGCCTCTGTTAATCACAGAGACAATGGCGCTTTGTGCAAACATCGCACCTCCAGATCACAACCGCTGCCACGGCGGAGCGGATCTCGTTTTGCTCTTGTTGGGCCTCTCGAGCCACGCTGTCGCCCCGATGTGGGTCAGGCGCGGATCACGCTACAGACGTTATGCCACTATTTATATCTGAGTTTGTCTCGAATCATTTTAAAAGCGACCACTGTTGTGAGTGTATAATTGAAAATATATACCAAGGTCTCTAACTCCCTGGTTTAGAGGTTGAATAGAATGTAAGTAATATTCAGCATGTCGTAAGAAGTGAAATATGAGAAAAAAATAATAAAGAGACACACAAGCAATTTCAAATAGACATTAGAAATTTCTTATTTATTTTATGTTGAGTCTAGATTAGTTAGCTAAGTATATAAAGTAAACCAATTTTAGTATAGGTAGGTTAACAAATAAAAGGTAACAGAATACATGTTAATTACAATAAATCGCTAAAATTTTCCATCAAGTGATTCGAATTAGTCAATTACTAAGTTAGCCATTATCGAAATTCTAATTGTTCAGACATGTAAAGCAAACAGAGTAAGCGCGATGCAATACAAAGCGGTAAGAAAACAGTTAGAGGACAAATATTGGCGAGGCGTCTGGTCCCGTTACTCCATCGTAATTTGGTTACATTGTCCCCTAATTGAGCCTTTATCTGGTGAGGCGCGAGTGCCGCCAAACATGACTCAATTAACGGCCATTGTGGCCGATGACAGGTGGACTCATTGGCGAGCGATCGAGAGCTGCCGATTGGCAATGTTATTGGGGACGCCCCAAGGACGAAGCAGCACTTGCGCAAATAGAAAGTAATGTCGTAATTGAAGGACAAGAGATAAGTACATTATGATAATTATATAGATTACATGCTTTGTAGGTTTAATCAGGTTTTTGAATAGGAACACTGTTTATACGATAATTTATTAGTTTAGATGATTATATTAGTTGTGATGGTGCTTGAATAATTATTATTTGTGGCTACGTATTATGGCTGGTATTCGTTTTATTAAATGTATAGTTATGTATTTATTCACACATCACTCATCTAATTATTTCTATTTCGGTGGTATGATTATTAAGGATTTGTTGATTTACAATTAACCTATTTATATTATTAATAAAAATAAAACGAATACTAATCCGTTTATTGTTTAGCGGAGTTAGTCAAGTACTATATTGAATGGGGGTTGAGTTGCAGGAGGCCAATATCGGAGATCGATATTCGATTCGACTCTCTCAACTTACTTGCAATACTCGTGCCTACGTCATGTTCACGGTTGGAATCTACATTTTCCATTTACCCCTAGCTTTAGGAAATATAACTTAATCACAAGTTTTAGATTTCTATACAGTACATTACTAAACAGTCTTCTGTCAAATTAGAAAAGTACTGAGTGTGAGTCACCTAACCAAATATAATAATTCCTATATTTTATTTATAGTTTTATAATAATTTATTTATAAATAATTTAGTAAATAGTTTAACAGGTAAGTTTATATTCATGTGAATACAGTTGAAATGAAATAAATTAAAAGTTTCGACCCATAATTCCTATATAAAACAATAAGTATTAACGGAATAACTTTTGGCCATATTTTGCACACATCTCTGTACATAACAGTCTTATCGAATGACTTACAGCCATACTCTGGTCTCTCCTTGGCCATCGATCAGTGTGAGGAGGTTCCGAATGAATTGAGGAGAGGCCTCGGAGGCTCATTAGGGTGAGAGCGGAGGCCTAGCGCCCAAACAGCGCGGGGGAGGGAAATAGCCCTCGCGGGGGGCGGGGGGATGTTTGTAAGCGATATTGTCGGAGGGCCTCGCGCGGCAATCATGCACTCACCCAGCCCTCAGACTTGCGGAGGGCATGCGTATTGTTACTGCTGCTACGAGGTGGGCAGAGATTAGGGATTTGTGTTTTACCAAAATTGGTAATATACTAAGCCACTACGTGTTAGTGAAGCGAATTGCAAATATTGATTATTTAGATCTGTGTGTATTTATAGAATTGGGAGTGGAATTTGATAATATGTCCAACATGGTATGGACTTATTATGATATGTAAATTGTGTAGTCAGCAGATAAATGAAAACGTTTAGTTTATGTACATGTATTATGAAATATATATAGGCAAAAGAATATCTACCAAAAATCACACATAACTGCTGTACATTTTTATAGATTTATATTATTAATTAATAATCTTTGCAGCATCGAAGGCATGTAAGGTCAATTTATACCTAAGTACATTTCACGTAGTCAATAAAATATAGCTCGCCTAGTTAAACAATAGAGGTTTGTCAGGATCGTTCTAGGTGGCGATTGCTAGTCTCTGCCTATACTGTTATGGACATAGAGGTGACTTTACGTGTATGTATGTATAGTTAAGTATCTAATAGTAATATTGAATAAATAACTGAGCTATTAGACAGTCCGTGTGTCACATTAGTGTGGCAGTGTTGGATGCGCGCCATTGGGCCCAACGAGGCAGTTATTTTTATTTAGAGCCGCTCGGGCGGGGGCAATGGAGCGGAACAATATAATGGCCAAGGAGGTTGCTAACAGCCAGACTCCTTGGCTCGGTGCGCCCAATGGCACTGTTACATGCTCAAACCACCCACATATAGGGTTTATCACATTCAATTATGATTAAGTAGAAGTCTTATGGAATATAATGTAACGCAAATCAACAATAATGAAATATACATCAAAAATAGAGCTCAACGTTACAGCAAAGGTTAGATATGAGTTAGGATTTGATTATTTTGGCGTACATTTCAGTTTTTATTTGTGAGTAGGTATTTTAGTTTTATTGATGTTCGTTTAAATACTGCCCATATTTTGATGTATAAAAATAAATATTATTAAGGTATAAATATTATAGCGTGGCGTCATTTGGGGGAGGCCTTTGTCCAACAGTGGATTCAGACAGGCTGATTATGATGATGATGATGATGAAATATTATAGCTACCTACTTATATAAAATGAATGAATTGATTAAATAGTAGGTAGGTAAGTAAAGTAAACACAAAAAATTAGGTAGGTACTAAAGCAGGGTGGCATTGCCCCAGAGGGTATATGGGGTGATGTGGTTTGAAAAAACAAGATAATAGGGGTTCGGTAATCTCAACCAATCTATTTGAAATGAAACTGTGGTGTACAGATTAGGGATTATATATACGTGGTGTATATGCATCTAGGTGGACACCGGTATACCGCCAGGTGGAAATAAATAGGCCTTATACGAAAGTTACGTGTTGTACGAGTTGATAAAGCATTGTAATGTAATAAAAAAAATGCCCTATTTTTTAAATAATTATAAAATACCTAACTAGATTTATATAATGTACGTATCTTCCTATTTATTTTATATGAGTTTACTATATTAATATAGATCTTCCTATGATGTTCTACAACTGATCAACATTTTGCATGATTTGGCTTATACCTATTCAGGAAATTGTACGTAAATTGAAGTATATACCTACTACATACATTAATCCATCACAACAATTTCCCTAGCACAACTAAACGCAGTACCTAATCTCAATACACAAGATTTGGTTCAGTTGAATACGTGGCACAGTATCATTGCTTATTCCTTAGCAGTAAGTATCTCGAGAGGAGGGGCTAATCGAAGCGGCGGCTAATGATTTATCGGCGGGCTGCGATTGGTCAGCCGCCGCAGCCGCGCTCCCATTGGCCGAGCCGCCGTCATTAGCCCCGCGGCGCTCCTTTCATCTCCACTCACTTGATGGATAGAGTATTGTGAGTTTATTTGTTGGAGAATGGGATCGGTATTGGGTTAAGAAGGTATGCAAAGGTAGATAACTTTTATCTACTGTACATAATCCTATGTTTATTTATTTTATTATTCTATACATACTGGCTATGTTATATTATTGTCCTTAATACGTCTAGTAATCTAATTTTAATTTATATAAATAAATAAGTGTTTATTCAGTAGGATAGAATCAATTGTTCATTTCTTGAAAATAGAAATTAATTAAGCAGATCATAATAGATAGAGAATTAGGTAATTAACTATTTATTTATTTATACTGTGTACCGTATAATAGGTATTATACTGCCTATGTAGGTATGTGTTATTATGTCAATCAGGTGTACGAGTATATTATCAAATTAGCTGGATTTTATATCTAGAACTAGAGAAAAATTTAATGTACGTAAATTTAGAACAAGTGTAAGTTTATAATTGTAAGGTGCGTATTCAGGTTAACTAAAACTCTACATCTACCAACCCTATATAATTTTTGTGCATACAAACATCTTTAAAACCAATTGTTACTGACTGTTTATTTTTTAGTATGTAAATTTACTTCAGATATCTTATTAAGCTCATAGGTACTGTATACTAAATAAATTGGGCCACCTATCATAAGAGGATATTGTGTCTTAACTATAGGTACGTGTATGTGTGTGCCTAGTTACTACTTTTTATTCGATTCCACGCACTAGATCAGTATTATTCATATTCTTTCAGTATATCATAAATATTATGTGCAGTGGTGTACCTTAGCTTAATTAAAGTATTTTCGTGGAACGTTCCGATTAATTAAAATCCAAGCTTGAAATAACAAAATGAGGAGAAACAATTGAGACATTTCTAACAAAGAAGCCATCATATTATTATCCAATATTCCTGTCAGCTTAATAACTTGGGGCCAAAACACCCTCCACTCCAACCAATACAACTTGGCATCCCGTCTGCCCAACCGGCTTCGGAATTAGAAGTCTGATTAAAATGGTCGTGTCACCTTTTAAATTCGTTCTCATTTAGAAACCTCCACCATGTATTGAGAACTACAATGAGCATGGTGAAGCAAGGCAATGAAAGACCTGATTAAATCGGTCGTGGGCATCCTGAGACGCTCTCCTCTTTAGAGACATTTTCGTGATTAGGACAAGCACCTCCCCTCCCCCCGGGCTACTGATCGCATAATCAACTTGAGCAGAGCGAAAATGAAATTAAAACGAAAACAAAATGGACTCTATGGCCCTGTGATAAGGTGGTTAGGCGTTCAGGCATTAGCCGAGCTTCCTTAGGCACGAGTGGAGTTTTTGCTGACGCTCCGAGAGCCCCCTCGGCGTACTAATTATCTTATTTGGTAAAACTCAATCCCCATTGTGAGCTCTATGCTCGGAAGTGAGTACCTTCGCAAATTAAAAAGTAATTAGGTAGCTGCTTATATACTTCCTAGACTAAAATACATGGTAAGTGAACGTAACGGAACAATGTATCTGTTAAGAAGATACAGCTAGTGTTGAAAGGAATTTATTGAGATATGTTAGCAATATGGTCTTAATAGTTTGTTTACTGAAGTGGCTGGTCAATTCCTCTTTGGTAACTTGGTGATATGGTCTCACGAAACTGCTAATGAATATGTTGTGTGCCTTACTGTTTTTTTTTTGTAAACAATACCTTTGTCCCGAATAAATGGTATAATTATTTTCTTATATTGATGAAATTACCATTGCGAGAAAAAGGATAAGTTATGATTTTAAATCACGAGTTAGATGGAACATGAATAAGCATTTTGGACATTATTCTCCGAGCTTGTAAGCATAACGAAATGGATAAAAAGAGCTGTACAAAGATACAAGATTTGAATATCTTTAGGTACTGTATGTATGTACAAAAAGTTAAATACAAATTTCTTTATTTGATACTTATTATAATTCCATGTCTAAGCATACGATAATTAGTTTATACCCAATGACTAAGCCATATTTTCTATATCTATATTTGGATTATATTTATAGTATGACACATAATTGCCTACCTACTAAGTATCTAAAAGTTGATGGAATATTTATATGACTACATTAACTTCCAAAGTGACATGCATTGTAAACAGCATGACTTTCAAGTCAGGCAAGACAGCAACGAACGTCAATTAATGAAGTTGAACGTAACACATAAGCTTTGCGATTGATTCTACTTACTATTATAATTCATATTATAGATATGATATAATATATTGAAATAATTGAAGCGAAATATTTAAAATGCCCTGTCTTTTAACTTTACCTCCCTAAAGCTCATTCACAATTAACACTCAACAAAATCTTAGTCATTTCATTGCGTAAAGAAATATTACTTAAGCAATATTGTTACAAAAACTCCTCATGAGAAAGCAAAAGCCGTCACCCGAGATCCCTATACGCAACTTGTGTCCCGCAGTTAATAGTATCAAAGTAGAAGTGTCGCCGATGTCAGTGTGGCCAGATGCGAGGCGTCAGACACCCGATCCGGAATCAATTAAGCGCACCTTGTTTGCCCACAGAGATACAATTAAGTGGCAAATCTTAGCTCTCGCGTTACCATCGCTGGCCTCGAGTGCTCTACTAATATGCCCTCACTGCTAATGCCATTACCGAAGTGGGCTAGTGTGGAAAAATCTAATTGATACCTCCAGTTGTAGCATAGTTGCATAATGGACTTCTATTGGATGTATATTAACATGAAAATTCTGACCTCAATTTTATGTGCAATATGGATACAAAAATCTAATTCAATTGAAAGGAGTAAATAAAATTTCTTATCATGTGATAATGGTCTTTTTTCTAACTCGATACTTATTATTAATATTTATCCGTACAATTATTTTATATTTCTTAAGTACGAGTTACTATGTGCATTTACTTTATCAATTAACAAGAGCCTACATATCCAATCCACATAGTTTATTAATTTTTATTTTCTTGTGTAAAACATATTTTATATATTTATGTTGTTGCCGTGTAGTACTATTGTCGGCGAATATTAAGATATTTTATTTATTTATTTCTATTTTTCTTGAGATCAAAGCTCAGCCGTGATTGAGCCACATGTAACAGTTGTTTTTTCCAACAGGATGCGCCCATTAACACGTGCGTGATCCATCAACACTGTTAGTGGCGACACCTGACACCGCTGCAGGCTGCGGCTCCTGGCTCCCACCACATGGGAGGGAAATCGAGAAGCCTGAGCCTCGGCCGACGGCGCTAAGCTTTTTGTATCAGCCACTTGTTAACACGTCCTTATGACATAAATAATCCTTTTGCGGTAGTACCTAATGCTTAAGTGAGAACGACCTTTTATAAATAATATCTTTCAGGTTAATATTTACAATGTTAATTTATGACATAGTTGATAAATTAAAATTAGCGGCTTTGCGATGATCTTTGACCGATATTTATTTTTAACTATTAGGAAACTAAATATGCACTATTCTTCAACTGTTTTACTCACATTATATAGTATTTTCAATAATCCTGATAATTGTCTATAACATGTCAGATATTTTTGACCAAAGATCAAAAATAAAAATGTTTTTTTTATGATTTAATATCACAACTCTATTAAACTTAAATAAATGAACGATGACCACAAAAAAATCGTGAAAACAGTACTTCCTAACCGTACAACCATATCTAAATTAGTATCTTACAAAAAACGCTTGGAGATGAGCATTGTTTGCTAGTCCATCGCGTCGGATGAGCACGTGGCCACTCGGACCGTGTCAACTCGCACTTGACAGACGCCGCGTCTCCACGCCTGACACATCGCACACTTTCAACTGTTTAGTGCCATCGATTAACGATTATTAAGTTTAGTTTTAACACATTAACGATCATTTAAATAAGAGACGAGATATTTTTTAAAACTATATTATCTCACGTCTTATTTTCATCCTTGTATAGAACAAGGTTTCATCATGTATGTTTTCTTTTTCACAATACACACCCCGAACTTTAAATAGCATCCCCTACACGATCTGTTGTTATTATGATCTTCCTTTTCCTACTGTACCTATTGTGAATCAATGTGTACGGAATAATATGTAGAGACTCTACATATTATTCCGCAGAAGGTGTAACAATCAAGTGTGTTCCATGAGTAAAGGCTGGCCCCAGAGTAAGGCAGAGGTTATTCGAGGTGCTCGGGGCAATGAAGTGCATGTCGCGCCGCCCAAATCAAAATGGCGGCGAACAACACGCGAAAAGGCAATCGCACGGCCTTTGTTTCAGCGGCGACAGGCGACGCCATCTTACCCCCAGCGGAGCCACGGCCAGGGGCAAACAGCCACGGGGCGCACCACGCACCACGACTCAGTTCCATTTTAGCACACTCAGGACAAACACGCAAACCTTACATAGTGCAAGAGCTTATTTCTTAACTGGCATGGTACCAAATAAAAACTATTTAACCCAATTAAAAAGTAAATACGTAGGTAGGTACCACGTGTCGTTTTGTCTAATGAAGCAAAGCAATAGAGTCCACTTGTTTTATATAAAATACAATATAGCATTTAAAGTGTCTTTATCTATAAATAACTTAGATATAAAGTTACAAAGCGTAGCTATTACAAAGTTACAATGAATCTTACTTTGTAAATGAGCATAAATGAAATGAGTAACAAACATGCAAACACGGAAACGAAAGAATGGGAGTAAGTAAACAGATTACCTACGGCGATAACTAATTTATCAGTTTTTCAGATTGCAATAAATCCTTTAGTAGAACGATATTTAAATCAGCAATGAATATGCAGACTACCTCCTGATTGATATATAATAGTTAAGTGGGTGTTTCGTTGGTAATATTTTATTCAGTAAAATTCTTTTTAGCTCTTAGGTGCATGTTACTCTACAGATTCCTAATGACGTGGTTTACGTGCTCAGTGTTGTACGCACCTATTGTGCTCAGTCAACGATTGTACGAGTAAGTTGATATTTTCAATATCTCGATAAACTAGTCTAATTGAATGTTTAATTGAATCAATTTATCTTCAATAATTAACTTCAATAGGTAATAGAAATAAAAACTTGAGATTTAACTATAGTACATTACTAATTGACTATAAAATTACCAAGTCAATATCCTCAAAACAACATTTCCTACCACCATTCGCCTTTCTAAATCACCTACCCTAGGCAGAGGAGCATAAAAACGCCACCGCTGGCTTCCGCGGCAACAAAGCATTTCCCAATTAATGGTGTCGCGACGTTATGTCTTTATCTGGGCCTCTCATTTGCATTCGAGAGGGAATTCGCCAAACGCTCTCGCTGGGCACATTCCTCCGCAGAGCAGCATAACTACGCGGCTCACTCACGCGGAATTAGCCTTTAACTCGCGTGAATAGGGGACAGTTTTGCCTGAACCAAGTGTGACCTTTGCCGTTTGGTGGGTGATGGTAGGTTCAGTGAGGGGCATTGCCGGGTGACGTATCGGTGAGCATTACCTGATGGGCTAAGAGGCTAGGGATAGCTACTTTGTTTAGCAATAACGCTAATAATAGGTTTTGTAATAATGTTTTGGTAAGTATACAATAACAATAAATTATGATTTTTTGTGGTAATAATAAGATTTTCGTGTACATAGCTTCAATAGGTTAAAGAATTAGTTAAGTTAAACTAAATATCGTATTTTACCTTAATAAACATATCAAAAGTTTTCTGAACAAAACTGAGGTTACACTGTTTTCATAACAACACGACTAGTCAATCAAAGTTAAAAGGAAAACTATAAATATGTTAGATATGCTTTGTTATATAGTTTATATTCTATATATTAAATGGGGACTCACCTGAGAGATGTGACTGCGAGGTGGGACTGTAGGGAGGCTTGATCTGAGGGAACCCTGGAACAACACACAAGCACAGGTTACACTTTGTAAAGCTACGTCGTACATTACTATAATTATAATATTTAAGGCTATTATTAATAAATTAACGGTAAACTAGTAGAAAAAAAAACACTTTTTTTAGATAACACTTTTTAACTACTTTAATGAAACAATTCGGTGTCAGGTGCAATCAAGATTAAGCCAGTCAGCGTTTCAGCGTTGAGCATTTGAGGCTTAAGGGCATTAAGGAATCTGCAGACTGGCTTCCAACTGCCACTGGCAATTACACAGACACTGGCTCCTACATACAAATTCATTGTAGCTAAACTCATTCAAACATTCATTAAATGTATTTTTAATTACATAAATCTCTTACATTAATAAACACAAAAATAAATTCCTAAAAATATATCAACAAAGTTAACGAACTCAAAATGTACACTCATATAACTTTCAGTCGTGGTTTTAATGGTCAATGAATATCAAACAATCATAACTATGAAGGTGCTTAGAATAGAGTAAAAGTAAAGGTGGGATATTTGCCCAATCGTTCAATACGAATCCTACATAGCGTATAGCTGAAAATACCTCGAATAATCAATCAAGAGTTAATAATGATTCACGGTGGCTGTAATCTCGAAATCCAAGCCTCAGCAACCACCAAATAATAGGCCTCGGAGCAGAAAGGAATTCGGACTATTCCTTTGTTTCGGAATATCGAATTTCGGCTCTAGCGGGCATTCGAATAGAAAAATCCCTTCGCGGAACACCATAATGAGGCGATGAAATTTCGCCAAAAGCCAGCCACACAAAGAGCCTAAGCTATTTGTTCTTGAGCTGTCAAAGTCAGCTGCTCAATGGGCCAACACTTCCTCAACTGCGGTGGCCGTTGCTGCCGCAGAGAGGTTTAGGCCCATTGTGCAATGAGCGGGTTCTAACTCGTAATCATACCCTAATGTGATTGCTTATCATATGTACCGTAGTAGAAAACGTTACAAGGTACGAGTACATTCTGACAGCAACGTATATGATCAAGTGGCGTGTATAAGTGGACAAAATAAATATTAACAACAATGTAGAAACTTCTAGTTAAAACGGTTTGATCCTAAAACACCGACCTGAAATGTTTTTAATTCGTAATTGCTCCAATAAAATTTCCTATCTAAAAACACGTATAAAGACATTACCTTAATTAGATAATAAACAAACATTAAAAATATCTTTCCCGTAAATGGTACAAGTTAATCCGTTTGACTGCATCAATAGCGTTTAAGGTGAAACGTCTCCGAGCACATGTCAATGCATGGCACGAAGAAGGGACAAAGGCAGGCCACACATTCCGCCCAATTGGAGCACAACAAATTACAACCACACGGATCGGGTGTCCAACTCTCACGGTGATGCCAGCTCAAAGGATAATGCCTGAATGAGGAGGATTTCTATCTTATCTTGCACTTGAAGATAAATAGATTTTAGATTGATTAGGGATAACCTTTGTATAGATTTAAAACATCAAAATGGAAAAGTAACTTTCCATTGTATTTTTAAAGCAGTGATATAATGTTTAATAGAATTATAGTAATTAATAACACTCATTATTTTTATAAAAAGGTATTGCACGCAAAGATTCGAAGTATTTCAAAGAATCCATCTCAAAAATCCAATAAGTCATTTACTTAAAAGTAGTAATTGTTACGATTTTTTATATAATTATCTACTCTTCCAGCTTCTCACAGAATTATATTTAATACTAAAAGTTTATGTTGAACCCATCATCAATGAATCTGTACCACTAATATTTAAATGTGTCTTCATTTAATCCCTCTTCGTTCAATGGTTTTCATATTATAAACTTTAAAATCAAAGACAACATCAACTTAACAATCCTTATGTTATATCAGCCATCTGTAAACATCCTTTAACTAATTTGAAAAGAGAATAGTTGAGCAGTTTTAGTGAAGCTAGTTGGCAACACCGATCCCTTAATCGTCGGTTGGCAAAAAACTGTGAAGAGGCGTTCAGCGTGTCAGGTTACACGAGGCCATTGTGCCAGCACTCAATATCGAGGGCTCATCCTAATGCGATTAGCACGGATTAGGCCCATTCACCACAGTGCAACACTCTCGAGAACGACTATAAACGATGTAAAGTTGATGCTCTTAAGGAATTTCATACTGATCTACGCGTATATTAATTAGGTTATCGATTCATTAGTTTGTACAACGTATGGGTGATATTGGTCCATTTTTTGAGTGCGGTAACGGCCGTGACGTTTATGTTTTTATGTAAAAGACTTTTTATAAAATAGGTAAACAAGTTTGAAAGTTGTATAGATGCGGTGTACTTAGCAAGTTTTTATATAAATTTGAGAGTGTCACCTTTAAATCTATTTTAAGAGTGTTCATTGTATCTACTGAATCTTCGTCTAATGAATAATATATTCTATAGATTATGCCGTTCAACGAAACATGAAATTTAGGTATTATTAAAAGATAATTTACTACATGAAACGGAATGATATCCTTATATTGTTACGTTTCACATGTGGGTCCCCTTCACTAGATTCAATAAAAAATATTCTCTAATAAAAGTAGGTATAAAAATGTAAAGAACAAACATCATGCGAAGGATAGCCCCTCATGCAGGCAATTGTTTGATGAGCACTGTTAATTAAAACATTCGTTTGGACAATTCTCAAGCTAAGCCCTTGCCTCTACTGAAGACAACATTTGATAGGGGATCGTCAATTGCGTCAAGACAATATATGACTAGAACAAGCAATGGCTACGAATGGGATCTTTCTTCCTCAATGGGATCTTTTTTCTCACTCGCATGTAGGTAGTAATAAGCACGAAACAAATTTAAGTACACCCGAAGAAACGGATTAGATAACTCTTGTTTAAATTAGTAACAGAATAAAGAGATTGAAATGAAGCAATAACATAAAAAGGAGCGGTTCATTAAAGTCCCCGTAATCCGTTCATAGGTGGAGCGGCTGCCTCCGCCAGGGGTCGCGGGCAATCAAGCCCCGCACTCGCCGGCAGGGGGCGCCGCTAATCTGCAAAGAATGCGCCGCCACCAGCCACCGAGGCCCCTGAGATAAGCCCAGGCATTCGTTCATTAACTAACAAATTACTAATTGTCTGGGTTAGAGCGAACAATGGACCAATATAGGGCATCAATATTTATTAAAGTGTGTCGTAAGTTGACTGTTCATTCGTTATAATACAAAATGCGTATTATAATTGCACAGACTATAAATTTAAGACTATGAATTATATAGTAGCTTTAAAATTATAATTTACGCTTTTAAAATATTATTATTATTTATTAAAAATAAAAGTAGCTTATTCGTTAATGGTAATGCATTTAGTGTATTTCCACTGGAATATTTCATGAACTATCTCAGAAAAATTACTAGTAGCATAACTAGTCATAGAGTCTGAGTTTCAGATACACTAATGAAGAATCTGAATGAAGTGGAGGGTGTAGGCTGGGCGCTGGGCGGCGTGATGAGCGCGGAATGCGGGGCTCGTGGTCGCTGGCGCTGCGGAGCTATTTCAATTACCGGCCGCGCCCCGGGGCTAAGCCTCAGCACGCGAGGGCGCTAATGCCCATTCACCTATTATTTATTGGCGATGATTTATTGGAGCTACTCCTTTGTGGACATTCCTTTGGCTCCCAATTACTGGCCACGAGCAGATTCTGCCGCTGCCACGCCAGGAATGTAATTTACTAATAGCCAAGTTCTTAAGGGACTGATCGGAGTAAAAATATTAGAAATAATTATTATTTAAGTGTATTGTTTGACTTCCCTTTTTCAGACGGTGACTTATAGAACTGCCTCTCTTTCCGTATAGGTAAAAAAACAATTAATGGTCTAAATGAGTAAAAGGAACATATACGGGCAATGACTAGTAATTTGTCAAACAATATCCATATGTAACTATCTTGAGTCACGCCGAACGGTTGGTAACATTCTGATAAAGACCACGATAGACTTAGGATTTTCTCATTTTATTAGATAGATAGAATACTATTAATAGTTAAGAAATATAAAAAAATATATATTTAAGCGCTTGATAATTCCCAAGGTGACGTTATGTTTTTCGTCGGCTGCTAGGCAGGCAGTGCAGTAGCCAAAACAAACAAGGCATAATCGGTTGGAAATTGCACAGAGGGACAAAGGCGCAGGCCGCGCAAACAAGCTACCTGCCACAGTGGCCAACGAGCGACTTCCGTCCAGAGGCCGCCGTTGAAATAACAAACGCCATATTTACTTAGAAATTAACCTGTCGATGTGGTGTCGACAATTCACTAACACTTTCGAGTGGATAGGGTCGGCGGTTTTCTGTCATTTCAACTGTTAAATAAACACGGGCTGGCCATTTGCTTTTTAATGGGGCATTCGTCACCATCATTATCGGGAATAAACGCATAATGACTCGCAACTTATGCATTGTGTGTGAACGTAGGAAAGGCCGAATATCGGCCTGAGGACCAATTAATTTAACTACGTATCGACCATATGAATAAAGGGCAAAAATATTATTTCTAACCACCATATTTTTTTAAATCAACAGTAGTTTTGTCTTTTACGATTTGTTATATTAAAAAAAATTTAGACGTCCCCTATTTATAAACCGTTCAAAGGATTGTTGGAAAAAATGAAGTATTATGCTAATGAGCTTAACGCGTATCCTACTTGAACAAAAAAGTGTCAAAAGTGGCAACACGCTATTCACGGGGGCGTCAGCAGATGATCGAAGAAAGAGTCTGAAAGGCTCCTCAGACAATCGGCGCTTTGTGCCACACAAAGGCCACGGCCTATTTGCCCAGCGGATAAAGCAGGAGGTGGGCTCCCTGTCACAACATTTACTGCTGCCCCGGCAGGGCGTCTTCGCACAATGACACTTTGTGTATTCAAATTGTTGTAATTTCTACTCCAGCCTCTAATGTGCATGATTATGCGGAATTTAGGCCTAGCTTTTCCATTGTGCCAGCCCACAGTGCAGTTGGGATTAGCATTGACATTTATAATTATTACTATACATATGTACAGTGTCGTAATATTAAAAAAACTTTCTTTATTACAAACTATTGCACATATAAATTTGAATTAAAACCGAAATTAGAGGAGTATTAGTTCAGTATTATTGAATATATTAATTAATCCAACAATTGTAATTACAATTATAGCTTCCTACCAAAGGTCCTACAAACACTTATTAAGTAAACCAAATTTAATTTCATATACCTACAATTAGAATGGGTGACATCATAGCTCTATCATATTTCTTCCTTTCAACGCTTGTAATGCGAGACCAAATAATAATACACAGACAATACAAAGACACTCCAGCTGTACGGAATAGCGAAAGAATGGTGAAAAAAGATCTCAGCCGAATGTGTTTTGAGACATGGGGGATAGGAGCCAACTGGTGTAGGTGTCCTCGCTGTTTGTTGCGCGATAAAAAATCCAATCTTAGAGTTCGTCGTAAAACAGACGCTACGGAATGAGATGACCAAATATATCTAAATCCTAAAATGTAGTATTGAAATAGGATGGTAAACTCTAAATTTCTATGAATTAGGTCAAACACTAATAGCTCATCGCGACCACTATCCGTTAAGCGGTAGTCAATGGTAAATAAATACATGTTAACGTCTACTTATTGATGAGAAAAAAAAGTAAAAAAAAAAAAGTAAATGAGAAAAAAAAGTAAAGTAAAAAAAGTAAGAAATTTTGAAAGCGAGTGTGCCCAGAAGACAATTTGAAATTAAAAACAGAAAATTGAGTTAATGCCGAGAATAAAAAAGAATAATTTAGATCATAAGTACTAAAACATGAATATTTTTCCACAGAAAGTGGCGTCAGTCGCGAGTGCAGCGAAGAGGCGCCAAGTGAATAGAGGAGGCAGCCCGGGGCCTCCGATTGTGGGTCAAATGGCTCGCAATTAGGGCTCCGCAGCCCACGGGCGCTGCCTTGTCTCGCGAGACTCTTTGGAAAGCCTTTTTGGAAGAAGGCTTTCACGCGGCCCAGCGCCTTTGTCTCCATCGATCATTGTTCATGTTTTCAAGCTGCTCGCAATTGTAGATGAATTCATCATAATTTATCCGAAACTTAAGCCTATTTAAAAAAGCGACGGCTCAATTTTCTTTAATTTACTAATCTTTATATTAATCATAGACAGTACTTTAGTACGATCCCCATTCTTAAAACACTGTCACAGATCTCATTCGACATCTACAAGTAAACGTATAATTATACCTTTTACAATAGCTTTAGTTTATTTAAATTATTAACTGCTTTACTATGTTTTAGACTTTAATATCTTTGGGGATCGTAATCATATAATACAGCTATATGTAGGTACTCTAATGTAATTACAGCAGTAGGAAAATCCAGAATGACGTTGTTTAGCAGTGCTTGTGTTGTGGAACAGTGGCCATGGAGCGCTTTGGGGCCAACAATTAGGGTGCAATCTTGGCGGATTGTAAAAATTCTAATTAGTGTAAGCAGCTTGGCAGAGCTGCTCCGGGTAATAGCCGTGAAATGTCTTCTTTTTGGCGCACACCCCGCGGCGGGAGGGCGGCGTCCTAGGGATGGGCGCGCTTCAAATACAGTAATTACTCAGTTACCATGGGGCTCATTGTTTGGACAAAATTACCGATTTGGTTTGAATACTTAAGAACACAGTTTTTACATCATAGTTTGGGTTTATTGTAATTAGGATTGTACTAAATAACTATATGATATCGAGTAAATCATATTTAACTCCTATATCATTTGACAATAAATCAGCCATGGTCTACAATGTTGTAAAACTCAAGGAAATTGACATACATATAATGTTAAAATCCGATAAAAATATATATGCAAGTCATTTATCTCAGAAAAATACACTCAATTCTTAGTCTTCAAAGAGTGATTTATCCAAAACTAACAAAACAAAAAAGAAATCGATTTTATCTGCAAGAACAGGATAAGAGGCTTTCATAAATTAAGGTCTCTAAAGGTATCTATGTATGCCGAAAACCATACAGTAAATGAACATACTACAACAACCTCCGTGGAGCGAACGGTTAGCCATCTGAACGGTATTCATGAGGTGCGCAATTCCGATGGAGCAGAGTTAAGAATCACGCTTTTCTTCTGTCTTCGAGTATGCTGGTTGATTATATATATATATATATACTACATACATATGTATTGTTACAAATATGATAATTATGAATTTAATACAAGTCTTAAATAAACGTACCAAGGATCCCATTCAATAGGTGTAATAATGTCTACAATATAACTATTATTCATCATGATTACAGCAGTTAGTAAGTAGAGAAGTTAATTTACTCAGTGAAGCAACTCGTACGGTTGAGTAAGAGCGCGGCCCATCCCTAGCCAAGACATGGGGTCGGCAGTGGCCCTGGCTCACTCGCCTGTTTCGAGTGCTGATCCAATTATTGTTATATGAAATTTCAATTTCTTTGCGGAAGCGTTTCATTCTAAATAAGGAAAACGAACATTTATTTGCCATATTTACATCTAATACGCATATGTACGTGAGGACTGAAATATCAAAGGACCCACTAAAGATAGATTTACAGCATACAAAGTGATAAGTGATAAACCAAGCATTAGATTGATATCTTGTTAAATTACCTATTAGCAGCTTTAATAATGATAATTTTACCAAACAAATTGTTTAAGGCTTTAAGTAGTTAAGCAATCAATATAATACGTTGATCAAATTATTTTATGTCGATTTTTTTAAGTTTGGATGGATAACTACTACATATATGAACTGAGTAAGTACAGGAATGTTAGCGCAAGTACAGGGCAAGACAATGGTGTACACAACAGACGCCTTGACTCGAGGGTTAAGGGAGGGAGTATTTTTGGCAACACTCGCCTCCCGACATTTGGGGAACTTTCACTAGTGCTTGCTATACGGACTAGCTTCTTAATCTTAGGAAATGTTATGTTTTATGCCAATCTGATATGTATCTTACAAGACATTTTTCAAGCGTGATAGATTTAGTTTTCATTACTACATAACTTACAATATATCTCCTATAACCGTTTTGTAATAAATTCCGATTTATTTATATGCTTATTCAGACCAAGAACCTGTGTAATTACATTATACCTAATTATAAACTCCGACTTACGTGCCGTAATGTTAATTTTACAATAAGTAACCACGTTTGAGAGCTAATTCTGTTTAATTACCTTAACCCATGAAACTCTCACGTACACCTGCCAGTACTAAAGTGTATATTTGGAGAAAAGTCTAATTAGTGTGAGGCGGGTGGACAGAAGTGCCATCGCCACCAAATGCAGCGGCTCACCGCGGGTTAATTAGTGTTCCACTCTCCAAAGCTATGCCTACTGATACGCCGCAGCTATATCCACACATGTCTAGTGCAAACATTGAAAAAATCTAGCTGGCTTTTCCTCGCATATAGTAAGAGATACCTAAAACTTAGATACAACACAATCTGGATAATCGTTTAGCAACTTGTCACCAATAATCCATGCTATTACCAATGCCATCACAACCGCTATAGTTAAAGTTACGAGTATGATAGAAAAGACTAAAGTTATGTGAATCAGAGGTTCTGTCAACAAACAGCAATTAAACTCTAAAAGGTCTCGATTTAAACTCCGCTAAAACGTTACTTTTATAAGCTGAATCACTTGTGGGTACAATTAGCAATTAAATTCCTAAAGATATGCGTTAAAACGTGAGTATTGAGTGCTGAATCTCTCGTGGGCATGCACGGGCGTGGAGGCCAGGGTTCGAGCCCCGGGCAGCACGCGCCTCCGCCTTTGTGCCGAGGTGTCGGAGCGGACGCACTCGCGCCACTATTAGCCACACCTAGGTCGCACTAGGACATCTAGCTTCTTACTATTAAAGGACAGAGTGGTGAAGTTAATTTTAACAGTTATAAGTATTAGGTATTCTCGTAAACCTATGTAATGTACAATAATTCATTTTTAATATCCATTGAATGGTATATGTAAGTAAAATAATGTGAGTATGGGGCATTTTTAATTTATTTGTAATATTCATTGAGGACATGATTATTGGTATAAAACCCTAAACAATCAGTATTGATAGATAAAAAATGGCAGAGAGCGTAATACATACGAGAATAATAGACAATCCGTCGACTCATCGATTACTACGATTTACACTATCAATCAAATCAACATTAAATCATTCAAGCATATGAGATGTTCTTTGTATTACCTAAATGCTATCTGATAGCATAACTTAGGTACACTACGTGACTATTATCCCTTATCGAGTAGTCAGGAGTTCGTGCGTTCATCTCCTTAATTACAGAATAGATCATTTTTTGTCACATCTAAAAAACTCTGACTCCTCCACACTCTTTCTCTTAAGGCTACTTAGGATAAGATCGTGGCCCTGTGTACGCCCCGTGTGAATGGTGTCGTAGTGAAAGCGAGCTAATAAAAGGCGGCTGAGAGCCCTCGCGACACCTCACACCACGCGAACCCTCTCGGCGCCCTCCGAGGCCCTCCGGCGCAAGCCACCGACCTAAGACCTAACATACACTAAGCTAAGACACCAGACAAATACTAAGTCTCATAGGTAAGCTAAAACCAAAGCAATATTAGCCAAGATAATGGAATAGTATTAGGACTCATAAATAATATAGATCAATATGCTAACGAGAGTTGTATATAACTCTACTTGTACTTTACTCTGATGACATAACATAATCATCTTAAATTACATCGACTCTTAAGTGAAAATTTAAATAAGATATTAGATGGTTTAAGACAGAAATAATAAGATAATTTGCGAGTGTATTTAAGAAGGCAATTTAATTAAGTAATGCAGCAATAAATATTAGCCGCTGTCACCGTGCAATTGCGGCACAGGCCAAAACGGGTTCTGTAGAGGAAAGGGTTAGACCCTTCGCGCACACTGCGGCCGCTGCGCCTGTGTGCCAGCTATGCGAACCAATAACCGACAACCCTTTCGGGCTAAGGCTGGCGCACACTTGAAGGCGCTCGCATTATCAATACACACAACTTACATTGGTAAAAATTAAAGTATGATGTGTTTCAAAACCAAACTAAAACATCGCAAGTGCTTTATAAAACGTCTGTGGGTCGCGTAGAATTTCCTAATAGTCGTTTCAAAACTTTAATATGTTATTTTCTTATTTAACTTTCTAAAATGTATAGTTTACCTAAGAGGAAAACAACTAAACAAAGTAAATAATGTACTTTAAAATTCATATGGTTATATCAATAAAGATAACGGCGAAGTGAACAGATATGCAAAATTATTAAAGGCAAAATAATGTAAAGGAAATATCATAGCATAGCATTCAGTTGCATGCATAATAATGTACCAAAATTTAGTTTCAATTTAATTTAAAGCACATACAAATGAAAAACATTTCACCAATTATTTTTGCTGTTATTTGATTCTAATAAGACTTTGAACAATGTGCCTACACGAAATATAGTATAGCGAAGCCAGTGTGCGCGCGCCTTAGCGGCTGGTGGCGATGGCGTGCTAATTCAGTGCTAATGTGCGTGCCCTCGTTTGTTCTGCCATCGATCTGGTGCAGCATTCCGAATCGCCCTCTGCCCAAACGCCTAATTGCTTGACCCTGCTCCAAGGCCCATTTTGCACTAACTTAAACTATAAAGTTTACCTTTACCTGCCTATTTTTGGAAGTATAATTATCAGTGTCTGTATGCGGTGATATAGTTTACCATTTGTCACGCTAGATGCTGATTATTAGATAAAAGTAGGTTTTGACCTGCCAAAGATCATGATAATACTCAGTTAATTGTAGACACTCAAAAACTCACTGTCCCGATGTATATACGAGAGTTGATATTTTTTAATTTCTATAACTATCTCATTTACAACTACAAGATGCAAAAACAAAGGAATCTTAGACATAAAATGTTACTTTTTAATATCCTGGTTTATTCGAAATTTACAAGATTAATTTTTATTCTAACTAATACATTAGGTTTGGCATTTTGAAAATAAATGGTTATAAATATTTAGGAATTATATTATCTATATTATAATTATATTATCACTATTTGGTGCAAGCATAATAAAGTTAAAGTACACTTTAGTGTTGATCTAAGTAGAAGTTTTCAATATATTGTCATAGTTATTAATATTAAGGTAAGTGTAAATCATGGAGCAATAGTTAATATTGTTTTGATGGCTTCTAGTGTTGGATTCGGCAATCACGAATCAAATCAGTGTTATTAACTTAAAGGATCTTATATTTATTGCAGCGAAATTTACTACTATGATAATTCACTTAGGATTTATTTCATTGTATGTTTTATTTGATAGAATAAATGCTATAATAACATTTAAAATGTGTATAAAAACACTTATGTACCGATAACTCTATCCATCAAAGAGTAACCTAACCTAATAGTTTTAGCATAACCATTATCTAATTATACACGATGCTATTAGTGTATTGGTGTCTAAGTCCGTGGAGTCCTTGAGCAGACACTTGTTGAGAGGCAGCGCATTGTGCGGAGGTGCGAGCCCTTTGTCCCTCTATCTCGGGTCCGCGATTCGAGCCCTGAATGGGGCACTTTTTGCCCCGACACGGACAGGTTAGGAGACAAAACAGCACTTGAGATAAGATCTTCGAGGGCTTTAGAGACACAAAAACAAGCCACAATGCCACACAGTTACACGATTGGATTTGCTAAAATCAATCGATTATTTTGACTTCGGAATATTTCGTTTTTATTGCAAGAAAGATATCATTTGAAATTATTATATTTTTGAGTTGTCTAATTGTAACAACAATGATGTTTTTAATAACTACACATGTTTTGCAATTTATAAGAGAAGTTAATTAGGATTTCAAGACATAACTACCGACCATTCTATTAAATTTAATTCGTGGAACTATAAGTGACTGCACCTTAGCGCCCTGTAATTACTTATTCCAAAGTCTAAGTAATTATATGCAAAATTAGCATCATTTCAAAAAAGATATGTTATTCAAAGGTATTACTAACAAATTTCAATCTAAAAGCTTTTTAAATTTAAAAGAAATGAATCTCTGTGATATGAAAACCATTGCGGTTCCAGAATTTTACGTTATATAGTCTTTAAAGCTACATAATCATACCTATTTTAAAACAATACATGTGTAAGTCCACAACTTTAATCCTTGTCAATTTTTTTCAGGAAAGTTGGTACTCACACAATACTGCTTAGTGCTAATAAGGTAAATTTCGCATAATTCAGGCATGTGTTTCCCTCAAGGTGGGTCCTTGAGAAGCCAGTGTGAGGCCGTGGCGAGGGGTCTTTGTGGCCAATCGATCACCTCTGTCTCTCAGCACAAAGGCCCTTTGTGCCACTGCACCTGGGCTCAGACCTCACTCACGACCTAACTTAGGGTTAGCGTCGCCTAATGGAGTCTAAGCTTCATTACCAATGCTGAATGCAGTTGGAAGATACAGAAAAAGTATACAACTCGCATTCACAAGAGATCTGTTTAAATATAATCAAAATAAAGATAAAGGCAGGCCTATTAGGCAGGTTATACCTTAGTAGTAAGATTCATTAAAAAATGTACCGATTCATACATTTTGCTGACTTGCATGCAAAGGTGCGATTAAAATATTTAAGTTCGTTAAATTAAACTATATATGTAACATTACCCTATAATTTTATGTGATTTTTTTTTCAGAATGCGGACATTACTTTGTGTATTTAAAGCAATATGAACAACAAAAAATTAATATCATCATATTAAATAAAACTTAGCAACCAATAAAATACATACATAGATTACAAAGTGAACAAAGTTTCTAATAGGTTTAAGTCTACATAATAAGTTGTTGGTTACTCAATTATTGATTGGTAAGGTTACTATAAAGGTATTTGTTTGTTTGTATATTTTATTATAAGAACTCAATGAATTCAATATTATATAGTTAATTAGAAAAACTATTATTAGTGACAATGATAAAACAAATAAGAATTAATACTACAAATCAACAAAGCTACGAGTAAATCCTCTGACACTTTGCCGTCGGCACGGGTAACCACGCATAACGACTTTAAGCATTTGCAAAACATCTTTACTCTGCTAAATAATAAATTATTTTAACATACTAGAATGTTTTATTTATTTAATGATTATTAGTAATAATATAGTAATATGGTATAATATAGTAGTAATATGGCAGAAAATTCACATTGAAACAAACAGTACTATCTTCACAAGGATTGTATAACGAATATTCGTAATATGAAATAAAATCGATATTTTAACAAATATAAATGGAATGTAATCCAAATAACTTAAGATTAGAGAAATCTCTACCTTGTCAACTGTAACCGAATCCGAAATCTCTTCAAAGTATTTAAAGCGTCAACTACATGAAATATTAGATTAGATTCTTTAATACTAATTTTAATGTCAATTTTTCATGTGAAATTTTTTTGTTATTATCAATTAGTAATATTTGTGATTTCTTATATAGCATGAAAATCATTTCATTTTATTTCTAGTTCATATACTGATGATAGATATCAAACATTTAAAATGTTACCATCCTTTGCCTTCATCACCAACTATGAAAAGACAGATTATGATGACAGATAATAATATTAACTGTTGTTTATTTAAAAATTTAATAACCACAGGTCTCATATAACTAATTCAGTTTACTTTTGTAATCCTTAAAATGCTCATGCGACAAACTGTAAGAAATATATTTGGTAATTTTAATTTGAAATATTATGTTGAGACCAAGCCATTTGATTTTATTATTTAGCTACATAGGTATATTGTAGTAGTGTAGATATATTATTAGGACTGCAATTGATATATCAAGATTATAATAACGTTAGCATCGTCGTTAACATAACAAGTAATCTGACCGTCAAAACCTCTCCATAGTCTAAGCTATTTTAAATAATTTGTTCATCATTTAATTTGTTATAATTGATATAAAGATTGTAATATATGAATTGTTGTCGATGAGTAATCGCTTAATGCTGTACATTTTACTAACAACTCACGTTTTGTACACTTTTTTGTGCAGCCTCATTGAGGCTTAACCCTCGCGGTGTCGCGGGGCCAATCAATTGGGTTTTTTGTTTTTAATTAGCATGCGAGGCTGAGATAATGAGTCTATTGTGCCAGTGAATGGCCCGTGTCAGATTCACAGCTATTCATCGGACAGGTTCTGGTTAGAGGCTCGAGCAGAGGTCACAGAGGTGTGGAGTCCCACTCTTGGTTAAGACATCGCCGCCCGTATAACATATTGGTACTAAATAATAAAGGTAACTTATTAGGTACTCATAAGTTAATATCAAATTCCATATTGACGTAACAAATGTTCAATTTAATGACTTAGAGTCTATAATACAGATCATGATAATACTTAGTTGGTATACATATTAGTATTTACAGTATTATATTATCTGTGGTATTTGTATAAATATTTATATGTTAATAGGACCTATATTAAAACAGCTAGTTTTGAAAGTACCCAATAATTCTATTAAATGCTTTATCGGGGTTTATCGGGTTTCCTTTAACGGAACTTAACTTTTTGCTTTCTTTGGAATAGTTACATACAAATATAATTGTTATATTGTAAACTACCTGAGGAAAAATCCATATGCTTTAAACTAACGAAAATAATGTTAAGATATTATTTTCTATTGAATAGATAAGAGTGTTATGGATAAAAGACTTTTTTTAGATCTTAGATCAATATCAAATTGCTGAGCTCTGATGTAAATACAAATAGGCAGAAACAACTATTTGGATGTTTATATTCCAACACGATAAAACAAGATTTTGATGTAAACTAGGAGTTTAGATATAATTGTTTTAATAATTCAAGACTTGATTTATTTCTATTCAAAAGACGTTATCACTGAATGACTAGGTCCATTATATCATCCTATCCTGAAATGTTATATTTGCGTTGGGGATACAAACTGTTACAGAAACACGGGAAACTATATATATATTTACTAATTTTGACTATCTCTCTAATAGTTGGCTAAAAGAGAAGAGTAAACTTTTTTGTGTATATGATGTGTAATGGTTTTATTTATATGCAGTGAATAAAGTGTTTTTTCTTTCTTAAATATGATCGCAACTTTTGGAGTGGATATTATATGTAAATTATGTGCTCCTTGACATTGTTCTTTAGCATGTTTGGTAGGTAGAGTGTATCATTATAAAAAAGAGAAGAGTCTAGGGGCTGGTGGGTACCTGGCGGCGCGTGCAGCAGCGGCGGCGCGGGCAGGAAGGCGGCCGCCACCGCCGCCTGCGCGTTGAAGGCGGCGGCGTAGGCCACGCGGCTCGCCATGGCCGGCGGCAGCGGGAACTGCGCCGCGTAGCGCCCGCCCTCCGACAGGTTGAGGGCGCGCTCGCCCTCGCGGCCCTCCGACAGCCCCAGCAGCTCCTGGATGGCGAACGGCGAGCGCTGCGGAGCCCTCGGCGCGCTGGCCTGCATCATCGCACCCACGGACCGACTATATCACCATGCCAAGACACCACTACTACGCGATCATCGCGCACGCGAAGCTCGCAGGGGACAAGGGACGCGCGACAGACACGAGCTTCACGATCGACGGCTGCGACGCGAATGGGCTCCCGCCGCCCGAGCAGAGGGTGGGCGGCCGGCGCCCCTCTGCGGGGGGTGGGGGGCGGAGCCTAATAGCCAATAGGGATATTTTGTTACCGCACTCTATTGGCCAGATTCCTTCGCGAGACACGCCTACTTAGCGCTTCGGCTGTCGGCGGATCTCGCTTGCGCGCTCTTCATAGAGTCGAGAATGGCGTGGCGGGGTTTTGATTTAATTTTGATTAATTGTGGAAATTGAATAGGGGCGCGAAGGGGCCATTAGCGGGGCTGCCCGGCACCGAACCCGGGCCCACAATGCGACGCTCCTTCGCCATACTCATCTGGTTAATGCATCGCGCCTCTCTTCAATGTAGCATCTACCTCTGCATTGCTAGCTAACAGCCACGCACCTACATCTATCTACTTCTAAAGAGCCGGGAAACATCAAGACATTTAATGTAACTATGATAAATTAACATAAATTCAGTAAAATGTTAGAAAAATTATTGGTTCTTTGGAAGGTAGATAACATATATGTAAAAGTGTAAAGTAGGCTCACCTACACCTGACAAATCAATACTAACTTTCTAGTTAGATGCCTACTTTTAATAACCTTTGTAGATGTGTTATCATTTAATATTCGTAACGAAACTACCTACGCGTAATCTCAACACATTCAATCCTGAACGGACAGAATTTCAGGGCAAAAGACATCTCGATCACTTTGGTTAGGTTAGTATTTAGATACCCATATCAGCCGCAGCAACCTTAGTACCTAACAGTTCTTGTGACTAAGTACCTACTCAGGTACCTACCTAGGTACCTGTTTTGAGGTAAAGTACGTGAAGCGTTAAAACACGTTTAAGTAAATACAAATTAAACATAAAAATATTTACATAAATATATAGGTACATAAGATTGCACACGAATAAAATTTGTCCCAAATACTTTAACTTTATACCCACCTATTTAAAAACTAATTACAATATACATAAAATAGAGCTAGCTAGATAAAGAGGTAAAAGGGGGTGAACTTTGAAAAGGGTTTGCTCCGATTTTTTTATTAGGTTATATGCTGATGGTAGCAGACTCACCAAAGAAGACTATTTTACAACTGAACTGATATAAATTAAATTCACTTTATTCACAACAACAAAACAAAAACAACAATTTAAAAGAAAGAAAATACTTTATTAACGGCACAAATGACATTAAACACACAAATAATAAACATCTAGGATGGAAACCATTGATGCAGTGAAAAGGATTGATTGATTTGATGGAGAAAAGGTTTAAAGTCTAAAGTCGGCCTAAAAATGGACGGTGATTTGAGAAAAGGTAAGAATAGTAGGTATTACAAATAGCAGTTCTATCACAGGTCTTTTCCGTGTGTAAAGGGCGGTTACGTAGAGGTCGCCTAATAAGACGTCAGAAGACCAAATAGACAATATACTCGTAGTACTGAAAAACGTTACATTGGATTTACATATAACAGTCGATGTATACGCGAGCAATTATGACTAGTCGGTAAGATTAATGATGCTCCGTGACTCTGCCTACCCCACTATTTACAAACGGAACCGCGTGAAAGTTTTTCTTCAAGAGAAGAAACTCTACTAACCATTAATAGACAAAAAAATTTGAAAATGTTGGTTTTATAGAATACTTTTTCTGCAAGCGATGCCTTATCGTTAATATCTAATGGACCTAAACGTAATTTAATTAGAAATACAGATTTTAAATACTAGTAGGTACTATATTTCGTACTTTCATAACTACATATTTATCTTCACGTCATGAACGATTCCTCTCAAAAGAATAGGCCTTTTTCTTCCACAAATTTTGTTTCACTGACATCCTAACACACATCTGCTGATACTACATACCTACGTGGCAACTATAGGAAAGTTCTCCTAACATTACCTGTTTTGTACATACATCAGTCACATATTGGATCTCGCTACGCCTTATTACATCTTATTATCATTATTGTCATTTATGGTCAGATAAACCAGTCATAACCAGATACCAAACCATCACCACCAACCAGCACCAAACTTAAGGAAGGGCCTACTTCAAGCCCCTAATCCAATGACCATAATAAATTTATTCGTTACGACATCTAGAAGACAGTGGCGACCGTTCGAAGTAAAGGATTAAAGCAGTCAATATACATTGGCCCCATAAAGCTATGTCGTTTTCATCACTATGAAGTTTTAGGTCCTATTGTTTCAATTTAATGCAACTTTAAACAATATGACCAATTATTATGGTTAAAGTAAAAAACTTAACCAGCGCTCGGCTTTTTCATGGGACAAAATAATATTCCTTATAGTTTTCCCTTATCGATTCGAACTACAAAACAGTTTTAGAAATAATGCACATGTTACATCAATGCCATATAACCTTTCCCATTTAGTTACTAATCAACATGGGTAAAAGGTTCAAGATTTCGTGTAGAGACTCTTTTTTAGAGTAGTTGATTTTCATAATCAACAATTAGCTTGTAGCTTTAGACCCTTGCTTGAAGTAAAGACCAACTTGCAAATCAACTACCATTATTTATCAGATCATAATATACTGTGAATATAACGAATTAATCATAATTTTAAGTTTCACTTTTATCTGTCTCATGCAACTCTAGGAATTAAATAAAATATAACCATATAAGCTAAAATCTTCAAAACTTATCGAACAGTTAACACCAATATACCAAAACAAATATTATTATAGAGCATAACAACAGGACAAGATCTGTTTAACCTGTTTACATATATTCGAGGATTATATAATAGATGAATGTGTAATTACACATTTTTATTAATTAAATAAGTAGATTATCTAGTATTTTAATAGGTAGCTACTCGTACGTGTTTTTGAACCACCAATGACCAATAGAATACGAATCATTGTATGCATCAAGTGGTGGTACTACTCGTATAACCAGTATATCTCTTAGTTGTATCTCACAAAATGCTAAAAATAAAGAAATCAGGGCATATTGTTATAGTTTTTGAATTCGCAATTTATACTCATGATTAATATAATCAAGTTACTAACTATAAATTTTTATAATTAAGATAGTAACTCTATTTTATAAAAACATACGCGATAAGTCCCGTTAGTTATTAATCATGAGGGTATATTATATTCAATCAACTTACCAGTCCAGTACTGCAGCACGGTATTTGGTATGGTTACAGATTATCTGGATATTTAAGTTACATTTCAACACTTGGAATTAAGCAAACCGCATGATAGTCTGCACCCAACTATAATGACATGATGATAATTTGTGCTTAGTACCTTATATAAAAAATGCTAAAATTTTTCGTACGTAGGTACATATATAGCGCAGTAACGAATTGATACACAATTAATGGTAAAAATCTATTAGGCCTATTCGAAAATATTTGCTCAATGTACCTACGGGCCTATTTCAGCCATGACTACGGAGTTTGCATATTTCAGTGTACATCTTTACACAAATTCATTACTGAAATCAATTAAAATTCATTTCATTAAGTAAACAAAATAAATATATTAAGTATACAAATAAATAATAATAATATTTGGACATTATTATACCAATTGAACTAGCCCCTTGGTAAGTACATTTAAGACTTGTGTTAAGGGTACTAGTCAACGTATATTTAAGAAATGTATACATATTATATATAGATAAATACATATATAGCATATATAATCAACGACCAAACTGGAAAGCAGTAGAAAAGCGTAGTTCTTAACTCTGCCACCACCGGGAATCGAACCCGGGACCCCATGAATAGCGTTAAGGTGTCTAACCGATCGCGCCACGGAGGTCGTCATATATCAGATATTAATAATAATAAATATTATAAAATAAATTCGACGTATCTCAGTTGTTTGGGGTTTGACTTTGTATCAGAGAGTACAGAGTTCATATCCCGCTTGAGCATGTACCAATGGAAATGAATTTTAATAAAGTTCTATATACATTTTCGTAGTAAAAATACATTTACGAATTGAATTGTATACTACGGTGAGGGAAAACATCGTGAGGAAACCTACCTGTTCGACGAACAGGTAATAGTTAGTGTTTGTAAATGGCGACATGGTTTACCATCTGTCACATTGAGTACTGACTATATGGTCAACACGTGGGTTCTAAGTGGCCCTATGTAATTCTATAATTACTAGCTTCGCAATTGCGGAGATGGACACCTGAATCTCTGACTACCCAGCAAGGGTTAATGGTCGTGAACGCATTTGTTTGTCTTTTTTTTGGCTTCAATTAACTTTATTCATTTAAATAATACTCTTATTGAAAATAAGAGAAACAGTTTTCACTTGGATCAGATATATGAGGCTTACAATATTTGGTATTACCCTATCTTGACAACTCCCATATATTAATTGCGTTATAGTAGGCCTGTTCATGAAATATATAAATACACACATATAAATATATATTCACGCCTCTATTTCCCTAACTAGATTGATAGAGATTATTGATGGTCACCTTGAACTATCTTGATTAATCGCTCTTGTCTCATACATTAATTTCATGTAAGGTTTTTTTCTTCACTCTACGTATACACCCTCAAGAAAATATTTGAAATAATACTAATATAGTAAATACATACACACTTAGGTATATGGTATCTATATAATCAAGTACCAGATTGGAAAGAAGATTATTTAATACTACCATCATAGGAAATTGAACGTGGAACCTCCGGATTAGAGTCAAAGTGGTTAGGCATTCACGCCGCGAAAGTATACACCTATACAAAAAATATAGATCTAGAGGTAATACGAGTATATAGTGTAGATACCTATGAATACATGATACCGAAACCTATTGCTAAATGATATAGCACGTACAGTTAAACTGTTATTCTTGCTGGGCAGGTATACATACCGCTTACATTACAAGTTCGGTACACGCAAAGAATATCTGAAAAGACATCGATAATGCCGGAAGATCCGATTAGATCGAGATGAAACTAGCACTAGTTGTTGCTTTCTTTATAGTTTCAGCCTTTTTACGGGTAGGTATTTTCAAGATAATAAAACAATTATCTCCTATTGGTTACCTACCTACCTTTAAACATACTATTTGATCATTTCTGTCTATCCGGCCAAGATTTGTGACCGTGAAATGTATGTCCTAATAATACTTTTATAATTATTCATCAATGGTAGCTAAACAGATTTCTAAGACTTTTGTTTGTAATAGTGATTGTTTTATATAATATGATAATGATGATATTGACCGAAGAGTGAAGAAGGGAAATGCGGTGAATGGGACTGTGAGCGGTATGTCTAGTCAATTGATGTCAGAACTGGCACGAAGATTTATTCATAACGTTATTCTGCTCGCTACATTCATGTCTGGTAGTGAGTGCTGGGTTTGGCAGTAGAGTCATGAAAGCAGAATCGATGCGGTAGAGATGAGGTCTCTCAGGTATGTTGACATGGTTTGGGCACATTCTGCTCGTGCAGGTGTACACAGTGAGAAGAATAGAAGAGCATGTAAGAGAAGGTTACTGGGTGTTCGTGAAACAAGGTGAAACAAAGTGGAAGTTCCAGGTGGCGATAGTCTCTGCCTATCCCCTTAGGGACATAGAGGCGTGAATATATGTATGATTGTGAGTTTTTGTAACTGTTGTTTATTTTTAAATTTGTTGCATAGGTACTAGTGTGCTACACTAATACACATGAAAAGATTTGTTTTCTAGTTCATTTGTTATTCGATATAATGGTCCAATAGGCACAATAGATCTCCACCTACATGTTTCTATTCTGATTGGTGTTGTGCCAGCATCACTTAGAGACGATTGTTGTCGTGAGGAGCAAGTGCTCTGCAGCCGAGCTCCGGGCCAGTGCGGCTCGATTTCTCTTTTTTCTAACAGCCTCCGCGCTGATAAAAGCCTTTTGTCTCCTGCCACTGAATGAGCCCTTTGAGAGGCGCGAACGCCTCAAAAGCCTACAAACACAATCCGATATGTATTTATTTATTGACGTGGGAGCCTTTGTGGCGTCTCCAGTTACTATCAACAGAGCAACAAAGCGGCCGGCGAGCCTCGCCTCCCGGCTGAAGCAATCTCGACCCAAGGCCCGCGGCTTAGAGGTGCTGCGCTCAGGTGTCAAGTGGAGACGTCATATGCCAAATTGACAGCTTGTCAAGAAGCAAAAAATGGGCGCGCGTATTATCCCGATCAGTGTTTTGGCGATTCGGAGAGTCCTGTCTTCGGCCGTCAGCGATGAAAGGCGCTTCGGATGACAGCCGACACCTGAGGAGGCTGCGCCACAATGGGCAAGGGCGGCCTCCAGCGGCTCTCACGGTGCCCGGATCAAGGGCCAGCCTCAACGCACTTCACACTGTAACTTACAATGCTCTAGTCGCAGATAAAATGTCCTTTTGTTGTAATATTAAATATTTATTTAAGGCACACAAATATATCAAAGTGTATAAATACAGGCAAGGTAGTTTTATGTCCATTGAAACATACACATATATACATGCATAACTTTGTAATAATATATGCATTCGACTAACTATAGGTGTAGAAGAAAGTAACTCAAAAATGTAATGTCCAGAGTTTTATAAACCTTTCCTACGAATAATGCTGCGTATGAGTATATTAAAAATAAATAATTTAAGAGTTTGGCATGATCTATGTCCTTTTTTAAATAAACAAGATAATAACGAACGAATATTTTAATCAATATTATGGTAAAAACTCATGTGTAAAGAACTATTTTAAGTATTCGTCATTTATGAATTCCTATAGACATTAAAGCTTTCTAGTTTAATACTTTTGTTATATGACTAGAGGCTGAGACAACTTTTTAACAATTTGGTATGGACTACCGGGACATTGAAAATTCCTACGAGTACGTTATATAAGTGCCTAACAGTATCTATACATATGTATATTTAATTAAAGGTACCAAGCAAGAGTCAACCGTCTTGTTGGTGTTTCTATTTTTTTCTATTTAAGATCTGATATACGTATCTAGATCTTTAGCGATTTATAAAAGCAAATTAATATATAGAAAAATTATTTCATTCCAGCAAACAAAGATTTAGACAATCTTCCATTTTGCTCTTAAGTCGATAGCCCACATAATTGTCAATATCACGTTTCCAGAAACGTTAATGAATAGGTACCTAAATAAATTATATTTGTTTTGAAGCAAATAAAAATCTAATTTGAAATGTATCAAGTGAGAAACAAATTCACTTCAATATGTTTTTTTCCGATAAGCTGGCATCCTGTCACCAATATTCCTTATGAGATGAAAAACCTAATATACATGCTAATAAGTGACCAAGAAGATGTTTTCATATCTGCAAGGTTCTGTCCACCCCAAGAGGGATTGAAAGCCGTAAAATTACATACGTGTATATGTCGTCTTATTTTTGTCCTTCTATGTTGAATTTACAACGCTGTTTCTTGTGGAGTTATCAAGGGCTTAAATGGCCATTCTCTTCATTTCATTTCAGCGGTTCAGCGGACAGTCAGTAGGTATGCTTTGTGACAGGTGATGATTCCATCTTCGTTCACTAATGCAAATCCAGAGGAATAGGCTCCTTGGTTTTCCTCACGAGCTTTCTCTCACCGATACCAATATTTAGCTTTGAATAACTTTCGATGTTTTGACGCGGCTACGGTCCTTGTATTTGTTTATCTATAGTTTATTTTTTATATTTGTATTTGTTTATGTAAAGAATAGAAATCAATCCCCTTGTTACTACTTATTTATCACATAGTTATTAACTGATATATGGAAAGGTAAGTGATTTTGAGGCTTGTTAGGAGGCTTCGAAAACTGTGAATTAATTATCCATTGAGCGTTTCATCTTTATCACAGCCTAAAGATAAGGTATAATAAACCTAAGATATATTCTCATAGCATTACCTGTCGTGAGACTTAAACCTACATGTTACGCCTAATTCAAAATTAAGGTTTAGTCTGTTTTTAGACCCTTAGGTAGGTACCTATATGTTAACATATTATGTAAAAATTGGCATGGATAAAAATTGCATGAAAATTTAAACAATATAGGTAGTTTAAATCGATATTAGCCACTAGTTCGATTGCACAACAAGTAAGAGATACAAAAATAATAATGAAGAGGAAATACCAAGTATGGTTCGTTCAGTGGTAAATTCATACATTATATTAGGTAGTATCTTTCCAGTGGGTCCATTCGTTAAGAAGAAATTGAAGAAACTCTGACTCACCAAAATGGGATAACAGTCATGATATCTGAATAAGACTAGTTACTAGTGAGGCGGATGATTGGAGTGAAGTGAAAGTATAATAAATAGTTTATATATGTAGATCCGTGTGCTCCACATGACTCGGAATTAACTACATACACGTTCCCTAAAACGGACACATACCTATTATAGTCCGCGTTGCGGTAAGCAATGCTTACGATTTAGTTATGAATAGGTATGGATATTGTGAAAATTGCTTACCTAGAAACGGTGTGCGGATTAATATAGAAGCTTTCAGTCCAAATTGTCGACTAAAAGGCATAAAAGAAGTTCCTGTGGCCTCTAATGAAAACAAGCACTCAAAGGCGCACGAAACGAACATTTCTTTGCCTCCCTAATGAAGAGAGTGGCAGCCCTGACGCTCGCTAGGGTTGCCACAAATTCATGCAAACTACTTTCCAGGAGGCGTCGCGGAGGCGCATAATTACACCTCCCTCCCAGGGAGGCACTAGGCATGGGCTTCCTTACTGGTATACCGCTTTATACCGGAAGGAATATTTGGTTTATTAGAAGATGTTATACCATCAGACTGAAGGTCGTTGGTTAATCAATAGACTCCAACATTTTCCTTATCTTACTCAAAGAAGTCAAAAGGTTCATAGTATTTGGCTAAGACTATAAATCAGTCCTATGCCCTTGTATGCCAAAAGTTTTGTGATAGCAACAAGTTAGGCCTAAACTAAAGATAAAACGTTATTAGCTAACTAATATGAAATACTAAAGTTAAACTATTGCAGTTCCTAGCTTATCTTTGAAACGAATATTTATACGTTTACATCATGCTTTAGTAGCAGCCTAGAGTACCCGCCACATAAGGTGGCAGTAGCCAAACTTGGAACTAAATTTGACGTTTCCGCCATTGCGTGTTATTTTGTATGAAAGGTAAATTTAGTATTAACAGCGTTGTGTTTTTTGCCCACTCTTCGTAATTTTTATGTTTGTTAAGGGTGATTATAATAAATTGATTTCTGGAGTTTCTTGTTAGTTCTTCTACAAGGGTCTCCGCTGAACTTCTTCTTCTCAATCGTTACGCTCTTATCAGAGCGGTCGTGGTCTTCATGACGTGGCATCTTGAGCAGCCGAAATGGTTGGTGAACTAACCTCGGTAAAAATATGTAAAGACAATGCTCAGTGCCATGTTTGAAATAGTTTTTTTACATACATACATACACATCACGCCTGATTCCCTGTAGAGGGGTAGGCAGAGATCACGGATCCCCATTTGTCCCGATCCTGACAGACCACTTTCGCTTCATTGACATTCATACATTCTCTAATACACTCTCGGCGGTTATAGGTACTCCTAACGTCACCTTTTTTCAATATAGCGTCTATCTGACTGTTACATATATGTCTTATTAGGCCGGTCCCTACGTAACCGCCCTTCCACTTCACTCATATATATTCCTTTTGTCAATATATAGTTTTTTTAATTTGTACTTAGATCATAAAATAACTTTCAAAGAGAGCTTATGATAGGGCCTATTTTGAATAAAAATATTTAGACTTTTGACTTTGGTATATTAATTTGTTTTATTTGAGTTTATAGCTCTGCAACCAAAGATCGTTACAAATGAAACCTCAATATAATGTATCGAGCCGTATGGCACAGTGAGTGCTAGTTTTGGCGTGTTTACTGGCAACACTGGATTACGCGACTGTGGCGACGCCTCCAACTGCCACCTTATGTGGCGGGTACTCTAGAATGTTTTTGTTACTAAAATATATTGATATCAAAATTATATATATAATATACCAAAATATCGGTTCACTAGGCAATTGGGCGGGAAAATAGCGGATATATTACAGAATGCTATTTAATTTTGCCATATTAACACGGTTTCACAATAAAATAGTTTCAAAATACTGTAATAAATCACATCAAACTTGATAAAACGTACTTTAGTATAATGGCGCATTGCTTTAAGTTCTGTGTGATACATTGACTTTTAATCAAAACAAACACTAAGTTCTTAACTGACATTTATCAAATAGTAATGAGATTATTCAACTACTTTATAGACATAATATGAAAAATATTCTAGTCATAAATACATATACAAATGTAATAAATATGTATATATATATATAACTGAACACTTACGTTAAATAATTGTAGGGTTGTAGTAACATTATCAAAAGTGTGAAATGGGTAAACATAATTCAGTAAATGATCGAATGATTACAGATGTTCCCGGACTATCTAGTCCACCATTCGTTTTCGTTTAGTAAAAATAACTTATTTTTAGACCTGTCACAACTCTGTTACAGTTACAAGTCTAGATTTTATAGACTTGGTTTAAGCCAAGACTGACTACGTTTTTATAATAAGACGGATGGAATCTAGTTTTTAACAGATACCTAATCGACGTAACTAATAGTAAGTACTATTTGATGTTACCACTCCCCAATGCGTACAATAGGCAGGTAACCTAGTTATTTTTTCCCTCATCGTTAATCAATATTTTTCGTTGGTCTTAGACGTGAATACCAATAAAATTGACGATAAAACAGATTCTCTTTGTGTGTATGGCATAAATACACTACAATGGTTGGAACTTTTAGCATAGAAATCATTCAATTTAAAATTCAAGAACTAAGCTCAGAACATCTAGTTTAAAGATTTCCGTAAGTTAATTAAATTTTGTATAAATCTTATATATGTATTTGTGAAACTTACTACAGTACTACATACCTACTAATAAAATTCATTGAAAAAACAATCATCAATTTTTTTTAGTCTTTCAACGGATACCTATATAGGTAACATATTGTATTATCAATTACCTACCTACAGGCAATTATGATAACTCTCATCGTGTAGGTATATTATCACAGACAACGGTAATTTTTTTTCATAGCTGTACCCAACACCTATCACTGCTACATTTTCCGGTAAAATCCAGTATTGAGAGATGAGCCCTTCAGCCACAATACGCATTTTTCTCCTTTGTCCAACTCAATTGCAGAGGTATTGGGAG
Organism: Leucoptera coffeella; assembly: GCA_030578115.1. NCBI lineage: Eukaryota > Metazoa > Arthropoda > Insecta > Lepidoptera > Lyonetiidae > Leucoptera > Leucoptera coffeella. The sequence goes on from JAMBLF010001005.1 coordinate 80,691, forward strand.
GCCCCTAGCATTGTCGCATTCCAGCTGGTCTAACCGCGGCTTAACGCAATTACAGGCTTAACTGCCTTAAGAGGGAGATTGATCTCTATTTGATTACATCTAGAAAATGAGGAAGGAATGGGCTTCTAAGGATATCCGACAAAGAGAATTTGATTGCGTACTTCTCGGATGGTTGATTGTTCCTGATACTGATTATTGATAGGATGCAAACGCTTGATCTTCATGATCAAAAGTGACCAAGGAAGTAGCTAGTTCATCAAATGTCATCCTAAATACTCTTATAGGCCTGAGTCTTTAAACACTCTTTAAGTATTATGTAATGATAGGCCAGCTACCATTACGGATACTCATGTCATGAGTGTTTCAAATCTGTGTACAGTCGAAAAGTGATAAAAAGTAATTCGAGAACTTGTATTTATTTCAACTCTTCAAGAATGATATGTAGTTACAATGAGTTTGATATAAAAGTACATTTTCGTAATAAAAATACATTTGCGAAATGCGCCGAACGAGCAATAGTTAGTGATTTTAAATGGCGACATCGCTATCACCTGTCACATTGAGTACTGACTATCTGGTCAACACGTGGGTTCGAGGTGGCCATAGAATTACTACCTCCGCGGTTGCGGTGATGTAAGCCTGAACCTCTGACTACCCCGTTAATGGTTAATGGTCGTGAATGCTTGCGTGCGTGCGTAATTTAGCTTAGATGGTACGTTTGGAAAGTGATTACATTTATACGCATTAGAAACAAGCATTGGTGCCACCTAAACTGCTAGCTACTTTGCTCCCGTAATAGCTTCGTACTTTTTCAAAGTAGTTTCTGACTCAGATGAGCATCTTACTCGTGGTAAATGAGCGTTCCTTGTCATGTAACTTGTAAACTCATGGTATATAATAATTAAAACGATATTAATTGATTGCGTGATTAAAAATATTTAAGTTTTTATCAAGCTATAATTAAAGACAGGATTTTTTTGTTTTGATACATTAATTTAAAAGTTATTGTTCTATTTATCAATGTAGTAAGTTTAATTTAATTACAGTTTTCATTACATAGCATGACAAGCGAGCGTTACGGTATTCCTGAAATGTTTTATTGTGGTCAGAGAAAATCAGGATTCCGAGTATTAACCCGCATTTATATTAAAGTAACTTGATCATTAATCAGCCTTAGTGAACCTTAGGGGACGAGCTTAGAGTAATATCTACTTTACTCACTGACACACATCGATAACATAAAAAATATCCACTGTGCTCGGGAATGGAACCTAGGGTGGATGTTAAAAAATCATAGTAAGATGTAATATATTAAAATAATGCGCATTCATAACAGTAGGTATTTTATAAGAAACAATATAAACGAGCAAAGACATTAATAATTTATTACGTTTTCTATTAGATCTTTTGTGCCTATTTATAACGAAAAAACATGTTTAAAAACAGCAGTCACATGCCTACATTAAGAAAAATAAAAGATGTTACACCTATAATAACCCGCTGTAGTAAGTCAACGATTAATTTGCCATTATATGAAATATGAGAGTCATTATTTTAAAACACTACAAATAGCTAGAATAAATGTAAGAAATAAGATAAGGAATAAATTTACTATTTCTTAATTCTTAATTCTATTTACTACTTACCCAAGTAAGGTATTATCATAATGCTGAAGAGTTATATACCATCAATGAATATGACTGTAACGTATTTTCCATATCTAGTGGGTTTAATTTACAATGATAGACAGTAAAACAGTTCATAGTAAATGGGTTCAGTATCCAATTCATTGCAAAATTTAATCACGTCTCTACTACACAACCCCGAGATAAATATAGATGTGGTAAGTCTTCTCTAACCGATTAGAAAGCAAGAAAGAAAAATAATTTATTTACTATAGTTATTGCAATTAACATTAGAACAAAATACAAACATTCAAATAAAATGGAAACTTTGATGCAGTAAAAAGGTGCTGCCTCAGTATATTAGTTAGATATACCTAACAGAAATTTTTAAATGTTAACCTAAATCAATTAAATAATTATTCATCCTGTGTAATTGGTTTGATGTATTCACTGATTGATCTAATTTTATGAAGCTTTTGTTTAGTAATATGTCTTGTAGTTTTATTGTTCTATAAATTAGTTTATATCTCGAGTACAGCTTGTAAATTTTGTTATTTTTTTCGTAAGAAACGATTTATAAAATCAATATAGTTTCATCAATTTTATAATACAGAAAGATCTTAATTCTTTGTTTTAATGAAGAAAACATTTTACAGCTATTGTTGTCTCTGTTTCAATTATTATTAATTTAATTGAATTATTACTCAATTGCACACACGTCAGACCCTTGCCTTAAAGGTTAAAGTTGATGAATGAGTCACGTATGACGTAGGTTCCTCATTATACTTAAACGTACAAATTGTATGCCTTCGCAGATTTTTGGGCACAGTATACCATGATTTTAGCCTAATTTGTAAGTATACGCAATGTAATAAATAAAATAAAGGCTTTGAGTTCTGCTGAACTGTCTGAACCAGCCTACAAGAAGAACCTAGGTTTTAATAAAGAAATGCAAGTACATAGGAGCATTTAATCATTCTTAGCTTTATAAATTAATATGGATGCATTGAGGAGTGTGGAGCATGCAGTGAGGCCGCGCAGCCTTAATTGAACCTCATTTGGCATTCCACCTGCGTACAGGATGGAGTAACTACATATTACATAACAGAAGAAACAGTCAGAAGATCATGTGACCATCTCTACAACTGCGGGAGTTAATTATTCTATGGCTAATTCGGACCGACATGTTTAACAAAGTGACAGATATAAGCTATGTCGCTATATACAAGCACAGCACAGATGTCAATTTGTTTAACAAACGGGAGATAACTCAAGTGATATTGTGATTGCCCTGATGCAATTCCATTTACCATGTAATGTGAAGCAACTATAATCCGTTGGAAGTAGATAGATTAGTTTTAATTACCTGAAGGGTTATTCACTTTGTTACTTATGTAATTACGTGTCTACGAATATTAGATTAGGCGAATAAAAGATTTATTCATGTTTTACTTCTAACCCTATTAAAATCAACCAATCAAATCTAATAATATAATCTGCCCGACTGCTTAGGCCATTCTCATTCGTGTGCTAGATACACCTAACCTAATAGTGCTCGTCCCATTACCCCGCTTCACCTGCGTTGAATTTCAAACTAACTTGCCGCAAGGATGCTTGTTGTTTGAGTTTGTATGTTACATGCACTTAAATAACTTTAACTTTTATGCTGTTGAACTCAATTTGGCTCAGGTCTGTAGATTGTAAAGGAACAGATTCAGATGCAGATTGGCTAAGAAGAGATTTAGTGTATAGATAATTGTCATCTTCTAGGAACTTATTGCTCTGTCAATAAATACCGCAGACTATGGCATCGTTGTTCTTTTAATACAATAGGAATAAATATCCATTATCATAATATCAATAATTTGTAAATCTACTAAAGCAAAATAATAGGTTAATACCTTGATATTTGATTTAAAGCATGAGAGCACCCTGTACATGGCGGCAGCTAGCGCAACACACGCGCATAGCGATATGAAAAATGGAAAGTAGTGGCGCGTCGGTGTGCGCGGCCTCCATTACGAATAGTAATGAAGGGGTGTTTGATTAAAAGGCGGGGCGGGGCAGCCCCCTCCGCCGCACACACTTTATTTAATGTAGCCCTCGAATCAAGCACTGGCTCGGGATGAATTAAGGCACCGCTCTTTCAACTATAATTCCAGGGACCCTGCGCCCACGGAGCCGCTCTCTCTCGTGGGGACCATAGGTGCGGCTTAGGGGCAGGTGACGCCACAGGGAACTAAACAGCTTCAAGTCTAAGAATAAGTCTAAGAATAAGAATAATAATTCGACGTAGCTCAGTAATTCGACGTAGCTCAGTTGTTTGGGGCTTGGCTCTGTATCAGTGGGTACAGGGTTCAAATCCCGTTTGAGCATGTACCAATGGAAATGAAGTTTATTGAATTTCTATGTACATTTTCGTAATAAAAACACATTTACGAAATGCGTTGAATTATACGGTGAGGGAAAACATCGTGAGGAAACCTACCTGTTCGTCGAACAGGTAATAGTTAGTGCTTGTTAATGGCGACATGGCTGACCACCTGTCACATTGAGTACTGACTATCTGGTTAACACGTGGGTTCGAGGTGTCCATAGAATTACTACCTTTGCAATTGCGGAGATGGACACCTGAACCTCTGACTACCCCGCAAGGGTTAATGGTCGTGAATGCGTTTGTTTTGTTTTGTCTAAGAATAAATATACTCCTTTTTATTAACGAACAAATTAATTGTCAGCATACATTGTAAGAATACGTTTATAACGACAATTGGGTCGGACCTCTATTTTAGTTACAATTTAAAAAAATACTGCACTAATAAGTACTTAGGCATCTAACAATTTGTAGGAAGTAACGATAATTATGTCGCGTCGGTCTTTGGTAATTCAAAGCTTATATTTCAGCTAATATCCATAATCAAAAGTAAATACATAAAATTGATATAGTTCTTAGATTCCCGTGCAGCATGATAATTGGATAGTTGAATAATTTTTACCAATGATTATTCTGAGATAGTTAAAAAACAGTAGGTAGGTAGAATGCATGCCCTAAAAATTAAGTTTCAAATAACAGGATTAGTTCTTGTTGATTCACAATAATATATTATGTAGGACCCACTGACTGACTTTACCTTGTCTAACATTAAATCACAGTTTAAATTAAGTTAGTAATTATTATTTTTCTTATTGAACCTAAATACCTACTTATATCTGAGTATAATAGCTTACCTTCATTATTTTTGTAACTTAGTAGACTCTTCTCATAAGAAACACTGTTCACCACTGATTCACTTCCCAGATGACTTTTAAATCACTCTAATTGAATAAACACTGCATTCTTTCACCACAATATTAGTGCAACTGAGTTATTCTCCTAAAACACCCAACGGTATTGATTCCGCCATCGCTGCGTGGGCCAATTAGCGCCAACTAAAACAATAGAAGGCAATGATTAGTTCCCGCTTTCGATATCAGCCAATCAGTGCGCGGCGTGTTCGACGCTGCCTCGCCATTGGCTCCACGCCCGCATTTGTCATGCTAATCAACCGTGATTGGCTGCTAACGAATCCTTAATGAGGTTTGATACAGTTCACTGGTTCCAAACCGCAAACTAATGAACTTCATATTGTTCATTATTATATTCGTGAGCGATGCTTTTAGTTGATAACACTTTAAACGAAAATATATAAAAATCTTTTAATACCCTAACTCCCAAATGTACTGCTGTAGAAGGATTCAAAGAATACCTAATAAAACAAAAAATAAAAATTATACTTGTACTTGATCTGTGACTTAATTGTTTCTTTTCTGATATACCTATGGATACCTACTACTTACTCATACATGCCATGGCAATACGATGAAACATTACAATTTAGGTATTGATAATTACTCGTACCTACTTTTAAGCATTACATCATGAAATGTGTTATTGTTAACATAGCCGAGCTACTTATGTCTATATTATAGATATGTAATACATTATCATGTAGGTACCTTCTTTCTGTACCTGTGATAGATATAAATGCATTCAAAGGTATTTTAATGAGTAAAAGATAATTCTATCAAAAACTCCCTGAAACGAATTTGGAGAGATAGATATGTATTTTTAAAAGAATGATAACGTACCTACAATAAATAGAACTTAATTGACATCAGTAAGAAGTTCACTTTATTGTATCTACGTTATTGTTTGTACGTTACCTAATAACTAGATAAGTTTTGATATTAAGTTTCATTACTAATGTATAGCTTTTATTTAGTAATATGTTATCTATGTAATATCATCTGTGTTTATACGAGCTTCTTTTAAGCATCCGGGTGGGCAAACACATAGAAAGAAAGAAGAAAGAAAGAAAGAAACTTTATTCACTACATTAACAAAAACACAAACTTGGAAAAATAGATGTAAAGAAAACCGTTGATGCAGTGAAAAGTTGCTGCCTCAGTATACGATGCAGCAGTGATGCAACTGCTCCTCCGGCAGCACATGATTCGAAACCTGTTGCAACAATAACAATTATACACAAAATAATTTATTTATAATATACAAATACAGATATAATACCTACTCATACATAAAATTGATACACTATAATTCAAAATGATACTTTGGGGAACATAACTTATAGACATGTAGATAGATATAGTCACATACATACACACTCATACATACATATTAGATATACATTATACACAGTAGTAACATCATGTACATCGTATAAACATATATTAAAATATTTCAGACACATACACATTAATTCAAATACAAACGCATTCACGACCATTAACCCTTGCGGGGTAGTCAGAGGTTCAGGTTTCCATCTCCGTAATTTTGAAGGTAGTATTTCTATGGACACCTCGAACCCACGTGTTGACCAGATAGTCAGAACGCAATGTGACGGGTGGTCAGCCATGTCGCCATTTACAAACACTAACTGTTACCAGTTCGACGAACAGATAGGTTTCCTCACGATGTTTTCCCTCACCGTATAATTCGATGCATTTCGTAAATGTGTTTTTTATTACGAAAATGTACATAGAAATTCATGACACTTCTTTAACATTGGTACACGCTCAAGCGGGATTTGAACCCTGTACCCACTGATACAGCGCCAAGCCTCAAACAACTGAGCTACGTCGAACTCAAACTCATTAATATAAAGAAAAATATATAAATATGATATTTACACTGACAAGGTGAGACATTGATAGGAGTTAGGGTAAGGATTTCTGTAGTTCGAGAAGACAAGCCTTATAACTCGAGTAAGAAGCAACGTCGCGGATAGGTGGCGGTATATCATTCCAGCATTTGGACACTATGTGCACGTTTGCTGCTCTGGGACGGACATAAGAAGCATCTCAACAACTGATATTCTAGTATATCAAGATTTAATGAAATTGGAGACCTGAGTAGGTTGGAGGTATATATTCCACTGCAATAAATCATATGTTGCATTATAACATGGGCTTTGAATGACCGAAAAACTTATATTATCCGCTTGTAGTCTCTTAGCCGTCAAGCACCTCGAAAAGGTTATACCTAGATCGCTATTATCATTTGAGGGGTGGTCAGAGGCTCGCGTGTCAATTTCGACAATACCTATTCTATGGCTGCCGCCTCGCATATACCTAATCGTTTAGGGGAAAGTCAGCACCGAAGTGGTTGGCAGTGAGTACATTTACATACATAAATACGTATATTCACTAGTCTACTAGCCTAAAGAGAAAGGCATAGCCTATCAATCACTAACTTGAACGATTTTGACAAATCTCTCTTACGCAGCGCGAAGAAATAGGAGCAAGAAACAAGAGAGATATGTCCATGTCGCCATTTACAAGCACTGATTTACAAGTTCCGAGGAATAGGTAAGTAACAACAGGCGGTTTTCTGGATAATTGATTTCCATTGGCCAATGCTCGAGTGAGTATTGAATCTAATAGTAGCTGATTCAAAAGCAAAGGCGCCAACACATCGATGTAATACCGCTCTTACTTGCATGTGGACAGTGATAAATGGATCGGCCAGTAAAAATTAAAGTAAGAATACTTAGTAGCTTCATTATATTCGTACAATTCCAAAATGTAATAGCAGCCTATCACCAAAAAGTGCATTATCTCCATCCGAATCTCAATAATTATGTTTAAAATGACTGTGGGTCTCATTAAGTTTTTATAAGGTTTACATTTATAAGAACAAAAGACAATATTTAACAATTCAAAGCACGCGAACGTATAGTGGCCATGACAGTGCATGGTGGCGCCAGTTTTAAACCTTAATACATTACCTATATCAAATGTTTGTTCCGCCTTGGCAGAGATAAGAATTACTAGAGTACGTATATATTAAAAATAACAAAAATTAAAAATAACAAAAATTCATCTATGAATGCAGGTACCTATCTAAATATCGACCTTGTTCATAGCGAAGTCAAAAAAACCTTGTCACTTTGAATTTTTACTGTCTTATGAAAAGTGTGGGCGGCGTTGTAAAGGCTCTAAGGCATAGTATTCATGGTACTAGTTTTATAAAAGTTTGAAAATAAGTTATAAATAATCATTATACTACAGTCGTCTATGGTACATCAACTAAGTCAGCAGCTCAGTGAAAGTTGAATATACAAATAATTATTTTCGGCTGAATATTTAGTCAGTTGTGATGCCAAATTGGTTAAATATGTTCGCTTTCGGATAAGTTTTGGATCCTCAACTGGAACGAACCGAGGAACAAGGAAAAGAAGAATTGGAGCTACGATTTCGTTTTTCTTCGGTTGTAGCGGCTGGCGGTGTTGGTGTAACCATGGGAGATGAACGTAGAGTGTGTGCAGGTAATAAGATCAATGGGGCCATGTATAGTGTTATGGGTAGCCAGTTGATCTCTCAATCGGCACGTATGGCTATTCATAGAGCTGTGCTGGTTCCAACATTGACTTATGGTAGTGAAAGTTGGGTATGGCAAAAGAATCATGAAAGTAGAATCAATGCCGTTGAAATGCAGTCACTGAGAAGCATGTTAGGAGTGACATTGAATGATAGAATTAAAAATAGTGTGATAAGGGAAGGTTGCGGTTTTAAAGAAGATGTAGTGACTAAGATTGAAAAGAGCATGCCTCGATGGTTTGGACATGTTATGCGGATGAATGATAGCAGATTGACAAAAGGAATATATATGAGTGAAGTGGATGGGCGGTTACGTAGGGGCCGGCCTAATAAAACATATAACAGTCAGATAGACGCTATATTAAAAAAGGTGACGTAAGAAGTATGAATAAGATGTATGAAGGTCAATGAAGCGAAAGTGGTCTGTCAGGATCGGGACAAATTGGGATCTGTGATCTCTGCCTACCCCTCCACAGAATCAGGCGTGATGTGTATGTATGTATGTAAGAAAAAAGCTATACTGTCATATAAGCCATAGACACTACAAGGGTATTTAGTAACTTAAAGCTCACTTGCACCAGATCTTCAATGCCCAACGTGACTGGAATGGCATTAATAACACACTATAGCTTCCGTTCACAGAAACTGACAATCATCTACCCATACAACAGTTACCTATCAAAATTGAGAAGGTTAGGGAATCGTGATTTGCACTTAAGCCCAGTAAGGATACGGGCATAACGTTGTAATACCTATGTTGGAGTTTCCTTTTTATTATATCTCTTTAGACCTATATGTAGAACATAATTATATGTCACTTGTACAAGAGGTAGCTCAATCAGCCATCCAATAGTGAGCCATATCGCCTCATAAGCTGCACAAGGTAGGCAGGCACAGGCGTCCAATTAGCGGCGTAACGGTGCCCGGCACTGAGTGATCGGCTCAGCGATTGGCACGCCCTGCGCCTAATAGGGTTCATTAGGGCGCGGAGGCCACAGACGAACTCCGCTCTCCGCTGTGACCCCGATTGTGTTATGATCATTATCGCAATTAATTCATACGTTAATAGCGTTCATTATGGTATATCATGACAATTCTGACTGTTTTGCTAAAGAGATCAACAAAATATTGCAAATTCAAGTCCAATATCTTGGATTACATTTGGTTATAGATAAATCATCTTAGTGCTAGTACCTAAGTGTTTATAAAAATAAATAGATGTTATGCAATAAACCTTCTGATTTAAAAAAAAGTATGTAGACCTCCGAACGTCAATAAAAGTAGTTTGTCAGAATTAAGACATTGGAACCCGTTTTGGATTTGTGGTCTTTTGTGGTCAGAAAAAATGCATATGTAGACGTTAATTTAGAGAGTAACAAATGGAAGATAACCAAATTAGTTATACGATGCTAATGATTTGAGCATTTAGCTTATCGGAGGATGATTATACCTTCATACTTATCTCAATTAATATATTTACAAAGTTGCATAAGCTCGTTAAGTTTAACATGAAAATGGTGAAGGAGGTACATACTCGTATAACCGCCGACAGTGTATTAGGTGTTAGTTTTTCGGGTCACAATAAAGCGATAGGTACGCTATTTGAATACAAAGGTAGATGCGTTGTTTGTTAAGGTTATTGGTTTGCAAGCATCTAGAAAAAGGTTTGATTGCAGACATTCATCATCATCAGCGACGAAAATCATGTAACGAGGAGGGCAATGACCATGATTGTACACGAGAATTTTGGAAATAGATGAATTAGAGTAATAGGTGAACTATGTTAAGAACGATATGAAAACTAAAGGAGTAACTCTAGAAATGTTCCGTAGACGGGTGATAAGACAGGGTGGAAGCGCTTAGGGCAGGGAATGACGATGATGATGGCATGATGAAATACATTGATGAGTCCAATTGAAGTGACGGATGTCAAATATTGTGTCGTGTCGTGTCTCTCGGCGGGAGGGATGAGCAGCAGCCGTGCTCCGCGATCATTAAAAGAGCGACACGCGCGCCCTCAGGCCTCAGGCACCGGGGCCTCGTACAGGGCTGCCACTGCCTTTGCTGTAGATATTGGTATTGCCTTGTATAGGTTAGTTTGTGAATAAATATTAATTTCTTAACATAGATAACTTAAATTTCGACTCATACAACACTTCTACTTATTAAAGACTTCTAGTGAACAGACAGAAGTTACTTATATTCTACTCATATTCTACTATACTCATTTTAATAAACAAGAATAATATGGTGGTTAAACTATTATTGAATGCAAAATAAGGAATTGTAATAATCATGTTATTTGTATTCAAGCTATCAAGGAACACATTTCAGAAAGATTTAACAAAATTCTCGCAAAGTTGTTTATGATGATTACTAATAATTACTCATGTATAATTTATAACAATCATAAATAACATATATCTATCATGTTGGAGTCATTCTTGTCAAGGTGGGTGGTATGTAGCGTGAAGAATAAAAGAGCATGTATGAGAACGTTCATGGCTGTGTGTGAAGCAAGAGAAATTTGGCAGGATCGATCAAGGTGGCGATAAATGCGCTCTTGGAGCCAAATGAACTGCGTTAATCGAAAATGTCCTAATGCAATTTTGTTTTCGGATAGCCAATACCATTTTTCTAGTTGGGAACAGATGATTGATTAGGTAGTGGAAATCGTAATAACACATACAATTTTTCTTGAAAATGGTGTCCTAAATATTGCCCTTTCCCTACAGAGGGATAGGCAGAGGTCCATTTGTCTACATAATACGTAAAACAGTGTAGCATCGGCAGCCCTATGGTATCGAAATTAGGTTTTAGTCTGTTCGGCGATCGAGTCAATCCGCCGCGAACTTATAACGAGCTCTGTCACAACTCGGCTGCGAACCCGCCCTGCCAGATGCCTCCAATTACCGCCTTGTCCTCGCTGGGATCACGTCGGATTCAATTCGTTACAGAAATTGTTCTAACTTCTTTTTCTCTCCTAATTGACCCTAATGAGATAAGTATAGAACACGTAGTGGCTACATATATGTATCATTGGATTAATTCGGTGTAGCTCAGTCGATGAGGGTTTGACTATGTATGTATCAGAATGTACCAATGGAAATGAAGTTGTCTGATTATTATTTTATTAAAGTTAATGGTCGTGGAATTGTTTGTTTTGTATCATCGTAATGGGCATAGTATATTGACATATACAAAACCGTTCAAGGCATATACTCGTAAATTAAGCTCTCTAACTGTGTAACTCTAACAGTTAGTTATATACACAGGGTATAACTGTGTTATTTATTGAGTCATATGTATTTAAGGGCACTGCTTGAACTAATCCTGTAACATTGAACAACTTTCCTAAGTTTTAGCATTGTATATTTGCATGAACATACAAACCCACCTTTAATTTTAATTTATTTATGATTTTAGTTACTGCGATATAAATTCGACGTAGATCAGTTGTTTGGGGCTTGGCTCTGTATCAGTGGGTACAGGGTTCAAATCAAAACAAAGGGAAATGAAGTTTAATGAATTTCTATGTACATTTTCGTAATAACAATACATTTTCGAAAGGCGTCGAATACTACGATGAGGGAAAACATCGTGAGGAAACCTACCTGTTCGCCAAACAGGTAATAGTTAGTACTTGTAAATGGCGACATGGCTTACCACATGTCACATTTTGTACTGACAGATCAACACGTGGGTTCGTGGTGGCCATGGTATTACTAGCTTCACAATTACGGAGATAAACACCTAAACCTCTGATTACCCCACAAGGGTTAATGGTCGTGAACGCGGATGTTGAATTAATGTGTGTGTGGAAGTTGAATTAATTTATTAACTTAATAATAACTAATTTACTTATTGAAATTCTATATTTATTAATATAATACTCTGCATCTTATTGATTTTTTGTCTGTCTTTTATTGGATTTTCTTGAAACTATGTTATACAATGAAATCATGCATTTTTTACTATAATAATAATTTAATGTTAGTTTCACTCCATTGCTTATTGAATAAACTGTGCTAGAAAATATAAAGTTTTTAGTATATACCATTTAAAGTATTTAGGAAGGTATGTAATTAATAACATTTAATAAATCAAAAAAACAAATGCATTCACGTCTATTAACCCTTGCTTTGCCTTGGGTAGTCAGAGGTTCAGGTGTCCATCTCCGCAATTGCGAAGGTAGTAATTCTATGGACACCTCGAATCCACGTGTTGACCAGACAGTCAGTACTCAATGTGACAGGTGGTCAGCCATGTCGCCATTTTCAAACACTAACTATTACCTGTTCGACGAACAGCTAGGTTTTCTCATGGTGTTTTCCCTCACCGTATAATTCCATGCATTTCGTAAATGTGTTTTTATTAGGAAAATGTACATTAAACTTCATTTCCTTTGGTACATGCTCAAGCGGGATTTGAACCCTGTACCCACTGATACAGAGCCAAGCCCCAAACTACTTCGAATTAATTAATACATATTAATTAATCAAAGCCAATAAAGAAAAAAAGAATCAGGATTATGCCATAGATATATATTCTTCTTCTTTACAGCATTAATTCGCCCACCGTAGGGCATATGCCTCTCCAATCTTCCTCCACTGTGCGCGGTTTTCTGTTTTTCTGGTCCAGAGCGAGCCAGCCACCTTCGACAGATCATCAGACCATCGGGCAGTCAGATATATATTAGAAAATTAGAATTATGGCAAATATGTCATTTAATTATTCCATTATTCACATTGCACATAATTGTAACATTTATATTTCCCACACATATAGTACTTTTTAATCAAGTCCTAAATGTGCATTCATTCCATAGATTTTTTTCTTTGCCTAGTTTATCTATTAGAATACACAGTGGGACAGGTACAGACTATCGATTGTTACTATGAACAAAACTCTTATGTTGGTAATGAATAACATACCCACCTCTCAAGCGCCCTCATATCACTTTCATCGTGCAAAGAATTTGATACCCATAGGTAATATCTCCTCAGTCAGCTTTAGCATAACTATAGGTCTTGTAATTGACTATCGATGAATATGGAATAACATTGATTAATATGGAATAACAGCGACTGGGTATAAACTATACTGGGCCAACGGTCTAATAAATCAGGAAGAAAATCTGTTAAATAGGTAGTACTATTTTTGTACTAACAAATTACTTATCCCTAGGTACTATTATACCTGCTGGATGCATATTTTGTTACGAAAATGACCTAGCTTAAGTTATGTGTTCTTTTGTAAGTTAATTCAAGTTATATTTCTATTATAATGTATATTACTTAAATAAGTAAATATGACTCTATTTACGTGACAGGACGCCACTTCATCAGGTTAGAGCCAGTGTCGCCATCTCGGAGTAATGAGAGGAAGCTCGTACTAGTCTAGGTGGGATACAAAGGACTGGTTTCGTACCAGTTTGGCTTCCATGCAGAGATTTACGCAAATGAGATAGGTATGACTATTTTATCACTTAATATTCTCTATATTATAATGTCTATAATTTTTAAAATTAAAAGGTGACCAGAGAGTTATATAACCCTTATATAAGGTTTAGAATTTACTTAAATATGATGAATTTCAGAACTGTCGAAAGTACCGATATATATAAGTAATATGCCAAGTGTGAAACGGAGAACAACGCTTTATTATTTCCGAAGGTATAGAGAGAACCTATTGTCCAAAAAACTTATCAGACACATTGACTTACATGGGTAGTAACATTCCTAGTTCTTATCAGGTACCGAAATTTTATTGAAACAGATATGCGTTACGATAAATAAGCACGATTCATATGAACGACTAAATAAGACTCATCTATATTACGGTTACGCTGTCACTATTTATGTTACTTATATAAATTGGCTTGTTTATAAATGATAATGCTGGCCATGAATTCTTCATGAGCGAAAATCTGTTTAGCAGAACAATAAGGCGTGAAGACGATTTATCCTGTAGTTTGGGATAAAGATGGTAAATGTTATAATTTGGTAACTTTTTATAGCATAACCGGACGAGGACAGTTTATCTCCTACGCAAGTCACAGATCTATATAGACTTGAAAGAATATTCATTTAATGAAATCAACCAAATATATAATGTGAAGTGCAATTTTTTTGCCTCATCTTTCTTTTACACCAAAGAAGTGGGCACTTGTTAAGATGCATAGTCAAAGACGCGGTACGCATCTCGAAGTTGAAAAGCTCTCGCAAACTGATTAATTATTCTATTTGGAGCGTCGGAGTGGGGCTGCTCCGCCTGATGAGATGCGAATATTAATCCCTGTGCGGGTGAGAGGCCCTCGAGAGGCGCTGACGCCGCACCATGATGGCGGCCCTCGCCCCGCTCCCCGAGCGGAATAAAAATGCGCCATCCCATCGAATTGAAAAGCATTCACCTACCAACCCTACACATTCAACCCACAGACGAAAACCAACCTTAAACTCACAAATACAAAGTTCTGTTTCTAAAGCCAAGAGGTATAAAAAGTAAAAATGATTGCACAATAAGTCTGAATGCATGTTGTGTCTCGTTTTTTCCGGGGAGGGTTCGTTATGTGTGTCCTTTTCTGAAAGCGAGAGGAAGGTGTGCCGCAGCGAGCTTGTTGTCGACAGATGTAAATAAGACTCGAGCCGTGGGCTGCCCACAAACATATCGATAAACAATCCATCATGAAATATTAGAGCTTTACGACGACATGGGATTAACTGAGTTCAGAGGTCTATAAATTTGAAGCGAACGTAGTCAGCTGTCTTCTTATTTTATCATACCTAAATAAGTTAATGAGACGCAAGCTAGCCCACATAGATAGACAATAGACTAGACTCATGAATACAGTACAAAATTATCTTAAAGGAAGCTTCTTTCTACCTTACAATAGATTAACGCTTTTACTATCGTTAACCCTCCGGCGTAGTCAGGTGGGTCGGGTGTACCTCGAAGCTATGTGTTGACCAGATTGTCAGTACGCCTTGTCGCCATTTACAAACACTGACTTATGTTCAGAGAACAGGTAGGCAAAATATCGACAAACAATGACCTAAGATTGATGTAATAATATATACGAACCTTCGAGTGAGTCAAAGAAGAGCATCGTTAATGGTCTAATTTTATATATGGATTTATAAATGACTACCTATGATTATTATAACACATGCAAATAATTGCATTTAGTGGAATCCATAATTACAAATTCCATTCTATACCTATCAAGTAAAGTAGATCAAGGTGTAGTATCAAGTAAATGTACATTACTCTAATAAAAGATCTTAAGCCCATAGTACACATACATTTCGTACAAAAGTAAACACTTCGTTGGAACTCATCGATATTCGGTTGTATGTGCGCATCCCTAGAGGAGGAAAGAAGGCTCATCCAAGCATTAGTAATAGTGCGGAATGAATTGTGGCTTTTTGAGCATTAGCGGCGACCAATGAGAGGCCGCCGTGGCCCCCCACCCGCCGAGCAAGCCCTAAGGCTCTAGGTCGCGGCTAGGCCTCCCTGCGCCGCGAGACATTCCTCACTTTATTTTTTCCCTCATAAAGCTCATTTTGCGATACGAATTCGATAAAGGATCTTCCTAATTGCGGCGAGGGTGGCGCAATGCAATTTCGCCCTTACAGCCTGCGTGTAAGAGTGCTTTCGTCGGGGCTTTGGTGAGTAAGTGGAATTGCAAATGGCGGCCTCAGCGAGTGCTAAATGGGATTGAGCATCAAAGCGGCGGCAGGAGGCGAGGGCTTTGTTGGGCCTGCGCTCATTATGCCCAGTCACCGCCGCCAAGTACATAGGTATTGAGACTCTTTATGAAGAGCGGTGGGTAGGCGCTACGACTCCCAGACACTTATGATAATGAACTCATGCTGCTCTGCGTATACCCACAATTTACGTTGGATGTTTGGATTTTATTTCAAAATACGTAGATAAAACTACGCTATAATTTGATTACAACCTTACAACAACCTTCATTTACTATCTCCTAAATTGCATGCATACATTCATATATTGACACCTCACCGTTTTTAACGGGATAAACAGACTATCGATCGGCACCTTGAACGATCCTAACAAATCTCTTTTGCTTCATTTGCAGCCGTTAACTTTAACCTTCTCATTCGTTTTAAATTGAAATAAAAGTTTAAATAAGGGAAAATTTATTTATTAATCGTTTAAATATTTATAACCTGAATGCATATTTTGAAATAAAACAATATTTAACGTATTATTTTAACTATTGGAGAGTTAATGGTCGTCAATGTTGCAGTAAATCATATCAACCAACTCACCTAGACAGTAGGTACTTTTTCGAAATCTTTACCATTAGTCTAAACTAAACTACGACATATCTATATATCATACATGTACATATCATATCATACATGTGTATATAATGTATACAGTATAAAAGGGAAACGGTGAACGAGTGTGTGAACGGTTTGAAGTCTAGTCAGGTGCACTCAGAATGGGCATGATTGGCTATCATAACACCGTTTTCTAAGATTGGTTGAAGAAACGCGAAATCGAGCGATGTGTTAAGAGATGAAGTACATCCGGAAAATCTATTATGTTAGATTGTGGGATAGGGTACAGAATAGAGTGATTCGAGAATGATGCGTTATTAAAGAAGTTGTAGCGACAAAAATAATGTTACGAAAGAATTTATAGAACAATGCTTATGATAGGGTTGGGTGAGGAATACCACATAGAATATGCACAGATCAAATTAGACACATTCTTCTCAAGGCAGCTGCAGGTTCGAGGAGCAGGCATGAGAACGCGTGATGAGCATGAGAGATGGATGTGACTTTAGGCAATAGAGATTTGACAGGGTCATTCTGTGTGCCGAATAATTATTTATGTCTTTCCAGTTGGGATAATGAAGACACGAATATTTCTATGTATATATCTATGTAAAATGTAGGTAATAGTCAGTGCCTATATACGGCGATACGGTTCACTACCTATCACGTTGGGTGCTGTCTATCTAGTGATACGCGGGCTTCGAATGACCCATACCTAACATGCCTTCGAAATTTCGGAGGTGGGCATTCAAGCCTCTGACAACCCCGCCATAATAAAAAAGGAAGTGTGTATACACAAGTCGTGAAGCGTATGTTTTTATGTTTATGTATATCTATGTAAAATGTACAGCAAAGCACAAAAAACTTTCGGAACTCAACATTATCAATCACTTAGATGCCATACCTTCCTAAAACATGAATAATGCTAAGATGTGTAGAAAGAAATGATATGAAATGCAAACGTGAGTAGCTATTCTTTAATTATTCCTTTAGACGCCTCTGCTGACAATTCAACTACGAAAGGAAAGATAGAACTATAACTGTGTATAAGTATTAATGAAGCGAAATTGGTTTGCCAGGATCAAGACAGACGGCGATCCGTGATCTCTGCCTACCTCTCTAAAGGGAAACGAGGTTGATGTATTTGTATGTCCATTCAACAACGTTGGGCTAGGAAATCGTCTATTAAACATTAACAGTCCTCCAAGCTTTACAAAAACACTGGTAGGATAATACAAACTAACGCGGCATTCCCAGATCAATCCAATAAATTGTACCATCAAGAGCATACAACGATCATCATTTCAAATATTTTGACGACAACAACAAAAACAGCGCGATCGAATTTCGATGCGAACAAGACACCGGCAAACACCAATCGATATCAATAAGCGATCGAAGCCTCCGCCTATTCATCGCTCCACGTGTGAAACTACTCACAAAGGGACGAATAAGTGACAGCCGATCTGTCACCGCTGTCAAAGTGTCACCTCAGACTAACAAGAGGCAGGACTCATTGCTTTAATAGATTATTTAATCGCACAAAACAACAAAGGCGTATTACCAAGCAATATTATTATTTACCTTTATGTACGCCATTGTGATGCTTAGGAGAGCCCCCGTGTTGGAATATGAACATTCAGTGGTAGATGCCAAGGTCTGCGTTCCCTTGAAGGGCTGCGCAGTGGACATCTGCTGCGTGCATGTGCGATCATAATCGAGTCAAACAAATTGACACGTCGCTGGCTGATCAGCGATAACAGTTGCGCACACTCATCGTTAACGTCACGCGAATAATAAATTACTCATCATATACATAAAAGTATGCCTTAAGGTATCATTTAGAATTCGTACAAAGTTTGGGGATATAATAATATAAGCTTTTAACGAAAAAGTATTTATTTAGTGTTTGTACTAATAAATACAAAGAAGCAAATAATGTAAGATGCTAGGCATTACTTCTATATTATGTATTAGATCAACATTACTATTGTTACGGATAGTAACACCTAAGATCGACAAAAATAATGCACAACTTTTATGAAAACATTTCCAATGAGTTTGCACGTTATGTTCTGAAAATTAAATTTCATTCAAGAATTTGAATTTCACAATGAAGCATTTAACGAGTCATCATCATCTTATGCTACCCCAGTGGTACAAAGGGCCTTCGTGAGACGTCGCCAACCACTCCTATCCTGTGCCTTAATAAATTAACGAGTAATTAATATTAAGTCGCATAAGACCGGATGCCATGGGCATCGCTGCGGTCACGATCCTCGTGATCGAAGAAATGATAAGCAGACCGACAGAGAATATTTTGAGATTTCCCATTCTTATTAAAACACATATATTTAAGACCCTTAGTGCTAGGCAAGCATGGCACAGAGATCTACCCGGGCCATTGATCCACCATCGCAGGTCCTGACACCGATCAGTTGCAATTAATGAGTTAGTCACTTTGGCAAGTATCCCAATTAACAACTTCTTGGCGAGCAGTGGCAAGTGAGTGGTGGTTGTGAGGAGGTGCTGGTGCCTTTGATCGCGGCCTCATTAGGGTGCGATGACAAAGGGCGGTGTGCCTTTCGCCTCATTACGCCGACACCGGAGCCACGGAAATCGATCCGATCGCCTTTTTCCCTGCCTTTGTGCGTCTTATTTCCGATTCATTCCGATGTTTGTTTGTTTGCTCTCATCTGGTGAAGGGGTGCTTCTCGATTACCTATTGATTGCGGCGATGGGCGGAAGTGATTGTCGAAACACGCCATAGTGCCAACAACTCTTCATAAAGGCTTTAAAGTGATTGGATTGCAGAGTGAAATATAAACAAACATGACATACACTTCTCGATTCAACGTAAAAAGAATGCTGATTACCTACCATTCTTTCCGGCATGTCGTAGGAGCCGACTAAGGGGGTAAAAAGAGTCGATTGGGCGATGGGCTAGCAATCTGTTACTAATGTTCCATTATAACATTGCAACCCAAATAATTTGGTTATGTGACGTATATGATGTACTAGCTAAGTGTTTATATTGTAAATATTATATGTATGTATCCATTGTAGATGTATGTATATGTCTGTCTACAATTAATATACCTGATTATTTTCCCTTTAAATATGCTTATGAATTATTTTATTTTTTTATATAAAAGTTGTGTTTTGTCTGTAATTTTGATGTTAATTATAATTATATTGCAGCTTGTGACAGTTTCCGAATCGGGTGCTGCCGGAGGACCAGTGGTGCAGCCTAGCTGCATCGAATACTGCGGCAGCACCTTTTCATTGCATCAAAGTTTTCATATTTGTTGTTTAATGTTCGTGTTAATGTTATTTAGTGCAGTGAATAAAGTGCTTTCTTACTTTCTTAATACCCATGCTAAAAACATGACCGGTGAGATATTATATCTTCAAGGTTCTGTCCACCCCAAAAGGGATTGAAGGACGTGAATGTATATGTATACATGTATGTAGTAATTCTATGAAACGCATAAATCTAATCTGACAGTCGGTTAATCGTATAAATAGCTCGTTTTTCTCAAGTAATGAGTTTTTCAATTTTAATTAAAGGTCTTAAATAATTCCAAAAAAAGAAAATTTACATTTCTTATTACCTGGGAGTCCTTTTTCCGATAGGGATTGAACCTATTGATTCAAAAGTAAAAGCTCTAACCACTGAGCTATTGCGCGTGCCCAAGATAGTGATAATTATTTATAAAAGTAGAATACCCGACTTTGCTAAAGCCATACTAACAGAAAAAACTTACCGTAGTTTTTCATTGAAATTAGAATTTACAGAAATAGACATTAAAATCGATTTTTCCGGATATAAGATGTTGTCGACTCGAAATCGGATCATCAATCATTTTATATGGTTTCTATAGAGTTGTCCGCACCTAGCATTAAATTAAGTATATAGATAGATATTAAAATATTATTGGATGAAAAAGTTCAAATTTAAATTCAGTGTTTGACCAAGATCATATTAATGTAACTAAAACTGCATGTATCTTATATCTACGATTAACAATATTGACAATTTAAGTATCAGTAATTACTGCTACCACAATCCTGTTATATTCGTATTTACCGAATGTCATTGTTAAGTCTTTCCGAGAGATTCCTCCTAAATTAAGAGAGCTATTATCCCAAACTGTCAGGTTAAAAAATCATAAAGTAGGTGGCGAATTCCTTCTATGAAATCGCATCAATAAATATATAAAATATTTTGTACTTAAAGCCTAAAAAATATCAATGGTTTTACACCCCGTATCATTACACAATTAACTCGTACTAAACAGTTGATTTGAGACCTCCAAATATGTATTTTATACTATAAAACCTTAATATTATATTTGAATTGCTTCGCATTTGAGCCGTTGAGTTGGGCGTGAGAGCCATTACGTCCCCAAGCAGCGCGACTCACTCCATACTACTTTTAAAATATTCGTAGTTCGCAGAGTGCTCTGCAAACGCCACTGGCGAAATGGAAATATTCTCAAGCAAATGCCATTTGCATATCATCCGTAGCAGCCCTCCTGCAAGCGCTACGGTTCAGCGTACGTACTACATGTTTTAAATTACTTCGTGCCGACTATTTATCCATCAAAAGGTGGGAAAAAAAGTAAACTGTGCATTTTGTACGTTACGATATTAAACAGTGACATTTATTGATATGCTGTGTGAGTAATTTAAGTAACAAGAGATAGTAACTTTTTCTAAGAGCATATAATGTTAATGTTTTAAACAAAGTAATTCTTGCTACACGAAGTTTCGTCCATATTGCAATGGCTTTGGCAGCGGATTCACTCGGAACCACACCTTAAAATAATACGAAATTAAATACAAGCTAACCCTTACAATTTACACTACATGAAACAAATAAACTCGTTAATATAATTCGTGACTTTTTGATTTGCTCTTTGAACTCTATTTATAACCCCCTTTAAATACAACTTTGTAGTTAAAGTTAAGAGTCTAGAAAAGAGAGTCTTAGTCAAAGTTTAGAATAAATCTGGATGTTAATGTTGAATATGTGTATCTACGTATTAAGGGTTGCATTTGCTCATAATTTTTTCAATGAAATAAATTTCATTAAAATTGATAAAATTTTGCGCACATTCCTATTATTCTATATATCAATGCTATTCTCCAGCCACAATATGCACGAAGAACATAACAGAGCTGTGACATGACAACTGTTTCCCGTTGTCCCATTCATTATGGCCACCTAGACAATGAGCACGCATTCACATATGTGTATTTGTCACTCTGGCTACCCCTTCTGAATTAATATTCTGAGCCAGCCCTCGCGATTTCCAGAGCAAATGACATTAAAGAAATGAGTGACGGGTGCCACGGCCACCCCCTCGATGGGACAAAAGAGTTGGCTCAAAACCAACATGGCCGAATGCTGAAATGCCTTTCGACAATTAGAATAGAAAAGCAAAAAAGTTGTACATTATACATACGTTCCTGTACTTTACTCCATTTTGGGGTGAGCGAATCTTTAGAGATATAATATTTGCACGGTCGCTTCGAGCAAAAGTAACGGAGATATGATGCAAAATATAGTAAATTAGATACATTAAATAAATGAGAATTAATCATTTCCTTTATTTACGAGTATTAAGCGTATAATGCGCCATTGGCATTGTATTCTAGGTTATGCTTAACTTCAGGAAATACTTTGAGATGATTGACAAATCTATTTCTTGATGATTCTTTACGTGTTGTTTCTTTTAGTTGCAGGAAGAGACAACTATATTTTACCTAGTTAAGGTTTATATTCTATAGCTAGTTAAAAAAAATAACATAAAATACAATGCCAATGGCGCATGTATATAGAGTACTATATGTATATAGAGTTAAAAAATACAAAAAACTTATTGAAGTAAAACGTTGAAACCAGCTTATACGAAGACGAACATGTGCACACACATGCATGGCACGTGAACCTCTACCAACCCCGTAAAGAAAATAGTCTTTACCTAACATCATTGTGGGATATGCATAGACAATTACGGTGAGGGAAAATATTAGAGTCTGAGTATCCCGTCAGGGTTAATCGTCGTAAATGTGTGTCTATTTAGAATATAATGTTTAAGACTTCTATATAATAAACAGCTCGTAAATGCTGTACAGGCATACAAATGGTTGCATTTTCAAGTGGACGGCTTACAATTTAATCCAACGGCTATATTTCTCAAGTACTAGGACGTACAAAATAGATTCTTGACAAGAACTTAAAGCTTTGTCCTTATACCAGCATATACATATAAGTATAGTGTAGTTTAGATGAGTGTATATAAAGGGTTACGTTAACTGAAACACAATGGCACTTGATCCTAACCGTGTGAATCCCGCAGTCTTTTAAGAAACGTACGATCTCTTTTTTTTCTGTGGATCTTTTCAATTGCTGATTTTTTCGATTTTGATTTTGGCGACAAGTCTTACCACTTGTCACATTGAGTGAAATGAAATGAAATGAAATGAAATGAAAATGAAATGAAAATGAAATGAAATGAAATGAAATGAAATGAAAATCTTTTATTCAACATAAGGATATTGATATCTCTTATTGAACGTCAAAAAAAAAAAAAAAAACATTTTTCATAAAAATATGTCATTAACATAAAAATTATTCTTAAAATAAATCAATTTAGATTAATAAAACTAATGGCACTTCGTAAAGTCAAACTCTGCAGAGAAGAAATGCCAAGAAACTCTGCAGACAATGTGTACATTAAATTTAAAAATACATAATTCATTAGAACATGATCAAAGCTTCACATCCAACAAATAGTGTTTAATAACAAATTTAAGGAGAGTCCCAATAAGAACCGGAACGTGAAGCCATGATCACACAAAAATGAAACGTCACAAAACATCATTTATATAGTCTTTAACGGTGTAGTAGCCCTTCTCCATCAGCATCGCTTTAGTGCCAACTTTAAATTTTTCTAAAGGTAAGGACTTGATAGACTCTGGAAGTTTGTTGTACATTTTTATGCCCAGGCCCATAAACGAATCGTTTATTCTTTTAAGTCTAGAGCCACTATAATACAATTTGTTTTTATTGCGTGTGTTACAATTATGAATTTCTCTTACAAGTTTGTATTCATTAATATTTTTTTTAACATAGACTAAGTTGTCATATATATATTGAGAAGCCACAGTCAGAACATTTATTGTCTTAAATATATCTCTTAAAGACTCACGAGGGCCCATACGGTAGATCGAGCGAATGGCTCTCTTCTGCAGCACAAATACTGAATTAATATCAGCAGAATTGCCCCACAAAAGAAGCCCGTATGACATGACGCTATGAAAATAACCAAAATACACAAGTCTCGCTGTGTCCACGTCAGTCAGGTGTCTAATTTTTTTTACGGCGTAGGCAGCAGAACTTAGCCTTTTCGCCAGACCACCGATGTGCTCACTAAACTTTAATTTTGAGTCCATTGTGAGTCCCAAGAACGTAGTGGACCTCAGTCTGTTTGACATGTGGGTTCGAGGTGTTCATAGAATCGCTAGGCCCGCAGTGTTGGAAATATACACACATAATTTCCTCGCAAGGGCCATAAGTAGTGCACTTTGTTTAAGTTTATTAATTTCCTTTCACAACACTGTCGCTATTGAAATATACTTATATCAGTTTTACTGTTTCCTCCACATATTCCATAGGGAATAATTGTAGGAAATGTAGACAAGTACTACTCGTATGTATAGTTTTTAAAATTCGATGTTTCAATCATTTTGAAATAAATTCCAAGCAGATAACACAGTTTCTGAGCACATGGTCACCCTACATAAGGTTAGGTACAGATCATAAACTAAGAAACAAAACATATGCCTCACGATCATTGACCCTTGGAACCTGCTCATTGTCTTAAGTAACCACCATTGTCATAGGAAATCGTTAAGCTCACTCAAATACTTGTTTCAGATTCTAGATACGTATATAATATATTTCAACATTGATATCAAATCACTCCATAATATTTCTATATAGAATGTCGGGAATGTTTCATATTACATGTTTATCCCTCCTAAAGCAAATACACAAATCAAATTTCACAATGGCAGCCATTTTGTTATTGGATTAGGTGAAATAAGAGTGGCGCAAGGGATGTCACGGCAAACGAGATCAATATTTATGTCAAACTAATAAAGCTAACATCTGCTCTCAAGCAAAGAAGTCACAAATGATAAAACAACTAAATAATTCATTTCTCTGGGTGTCCTATGGTTGTTAACTACTCATTAATGACACATCCATTTAAAATCAATCGAGATTCCAAAATTTCTATTAATAGCTCAGCTCTCTGGGGCTAGACGCTGTATCAGTGGGTACAGGGTTCAAATCTATGAATTTCTATGAACATCATTTTCGTAATAAAAACACATTTGCGAAATGCACCGAATACTACGGTGAGGAAAACTAACCTAATCCCAGAACCGGTAATAGTTAGTGCTTGTAAACATATGGCTAACACCTGTCACATTGAGTACTGATTATCTGGTCGTGGATTCGAGGTGGCCACAGAATAACTACCTTCGCGATTGCGGAGATGGAAACCTGATCCTCTGATTTCTCCGCAAGGGTTAATGGTAGTCATTGCATTTATGTCTTTTTTAATAATCTATTAGCATAACGACCGTTCGCTCAATGCTGTGTTCATGACTAAAGTCAAATAAGATGTGTCAACTGAAAAAACTTTTGTAAGTAACACATAATTGCTACTAAACTGTATGAATGAGAGTATTTTCCTCCCTTATAGCTATAATAATTATCGGACATAATAGCAACGCACTATTCACAAGGCGCGGTTGCAAGGAGGGAGCGAGCGCCGCCATTAAATAACTATTATTTAATTTGCCAATTGAGTGCGCGAGGGGTGCTGCGTTAGGCCTCGCTCGCCGCGCCCTCTGTTGTCCCAGCACTCGCCTTGTGGTCTAACAAAGCCATCGCCGTGTGGTACACTGTCAGACGCATGTTTATATTCATTCGGAATGTGAATATGTAATTATAGGTCATAGGTAGGAATATGAAATTATAGGTAACAAAATATACGAACAAAGTTAAAGTAACTTCAGGTTTAAAATAAGTTCTAACAATGTAAACGTCAATTTAATAGACACTTCTATATTTTAGAAAGCTTTACAAAGACACAAATGACATACAGAGCAGCATTGAGACTCGTATTTGCAATAATGAAGAATTCGCTCTTACGGATTGCGCAAACTACTTGGCCAAAGATTGATGTGTTAGAGTGCGTGAGCCATCGAGATCGATAAAGAATCGTCGTAGGGTGGCAAATTGAGGAAATCGCTTCACTTCACTTCACTAATCCGCCATTTGCGCTCAGGGCGCACCCGCCTCTCCAGCCTGATTGGCTTTTGACTCCCCTCAGCTCAACCCTTATTATTTTTCAGCAATATTGGAACTACACATGCATTCTATCACTCCCACAAAACACGAAAAAGTACTTGTGTTTTTCACCATATTTTAAACAGCTTTTAGGCAGACTCAAACGCATATATTATAGGTGTCACAAACACACAACGCTAATCACAAACAACTGAATCCTCAAAACAGTTGTTTCACCAGCAGATAATGAATTAAAAATAATCCAAAAGCCAAAGCACCGAGCGAAAAGATGCCTCAAATCGACGCCGCAGCTAACGTTTCCTTGGGTGACTAAACATTTTGTTAGTAGAGTGACAATAGTGGCTATTTGCTGAGGCGGCCGAGGGCGATTAGTTGTGTC
The DNA here is from genome assembly GCA_030578115.1 of Leucoptera coffeella. Lineage (NCBI taxonomy): Eukaryota > Metazoa > Arthropoda > Insecta > Lepidoptera > Lyonetiidae > Leucoptera > Leucoptera coffeella. Next base: position 107,280 of record JAMBLF010001005.1, read on the forward strand.
CACAGAGCTCTGAAGAGGCCCCGCAGCCCTAATCCCCTCACCCCACCACCATCGAGTGGACGACTCACCCCTGCCCTGCCCACGAGGCAGTCAACAAATGTGTGAGTATTGATTTCAAACAGAAAATACGGTAGGTATAACACCTCTCAAACTGTTTAGTATAAACATGAAAAATAATAAAATATTTAGATCCTCCAAGTGTCCCATACGATTCCATAGGTACCCAAAAATTGCATCTGAGTAAATTACCTATTCATATACTGTACTGTTAAATAATATTTGTGACGTTTCCGAACCAGTCAGTCACGTAAAATCTAGATACCATACAATTGCCTGCCCCGATAGGTAGGTACGCTAAAGGTGACGAGAATAAACTTTAATTAATAAATAGGTGAAAGTGCGAATAAACTATTTTATAGCTATTGTACCTTATGCCCTCTGCTATCCGTACGGGCGTCCACTCAAGGCAAAGCCAATGGCAACCGCTTAGTTGCGGGGCCCGCACTTCTGCCACTTACATGACTCTAGCACTACAATGCTACGTATTCTTCGACTAAGATAAGTTTTTATAGGTCTGTACAAGCAAACTTTAAAATTAATGATAATTCGGTATTATTATATTTTAATAGAGGCGAGGTCCCTCGAGGATATGTGTAACATAAGATTGTGTGATAGGGTACGGAATAGTGTGATTCGTGAACGGTGTGGTATGAGAGAATATGTAGTGACAAAAATAGAGACTAGTATGTTGAGGTGGTTTGGACAAATAGAGGGGATGGATGAAAGGAGGGTTACAAAAGGAATCTATAAAGCTAAAGTGGAAGGTAGAGTTGGACGGGGTAGGCCACGTAGAACATATTCAGATTCAACTGGAAACATTCTTCTCAAGGCAGATGAACGCATTGTGAAGAACAGAAGGGCATTAATGAGAAGAGCAATAGGTGTGAGTGAAGCAAGAGAGATTTGTCATTAACGTTCCAGGTTAGGTTAGTTCAGTTATGTTCTTTCGTAGGAATGTAGAGGCGTGAATATGTATATGTATGAATGTAATTTAATATTTAAGGAAGCCAAAGTATGGTAGCGTATACCGTTTATAAAGACAGTTTCACATCTCAACTTATTTGCCTAAAAAACTACAAATAAATAATAATCATTACAGTAATTATGTGTAACTCTATTCATACACCCGACCACCCTATGACAAATGGTTCACAAGAATCTCTCAGTATCGGCATCAGATGGTATAGATCGCCGTAACCGTTTAGGGTCTGACGTAACCAAGGACCGTTTAAGCTCGTAACGTCGAACCCTAAGGCACGTGCTGAGTCCCGTGCAGAGGGCCCTCCGCCCAAGAGGCGCGCAATTACGCCGCCACCACTTCCGCCATGTTCTTTGCTTACCACTCGCCACTATTACTCGCGGCACTCGCGGAAGATTACGGAAATGCCTCTAGGCAAAGGCGTATAATGTGCATATGCTTTGGATACTAAATACGTGAGAATGGAGATTAATGTAACATGTGGAATTATTATATGATATTTGAAAGAAAAAACATAAGAAGACTTATCATTGCATTGATAGCAAATACAAAATGTTTTAGGATGAATTTCAAATTCAAGTAACTTTATTTGCATACAAAAATAACAAAGCTTTTCATAACTACTCCTACTACTATACTATACTACCCTACTCTCACTCTATTTATGAAGAATTGTGTAATAAATTTCATCTCCTACCTCTTCACGTGCGTAGATCCATTGCCGATGTAAGTTTTTTGATGAACTTGGCGCAGGGGAAAATTGACAGTTCGCAACTGGCAGTTTGGATTTTGTTACTCCTCAACGTAATTTACGGATTAGTAAACTGCTACAATAAACTGCTCAATTTGTCGTACTAACTATAGATCAAATAGCTACCTCCCGAGAGTCACAGGTGTATTGAACAGGTTGAACAATTATGATCGATTTGATCTATTTTATTCTAGACCTCTAAGTGTGAAAATGTTACTTAGTAGAGAACCCCAACTTTTATTATAGTTTTTGTGCCCTTGCTTCTTGTTTCTGCCCGTGCTTTATGGCTGGCGGTACTTAGCATTTATAGCTTTGTTTTTGTATTGCTATTATTATTGTTTGCATTTCATAATATTAGTTTTTAGGTTACAAACACTGTTGCCGGGGTTTGTAACCTAAAAACGGGTTACTTGCTGTGTTCCTGAGTTGTGTGTGTTTTTGTTTTTATTTATATTTGTTTTTCTGTATATCTGTGGTAGCATGTAATTGGCAAATTGCTTTTATTTATATTTTTATTTTGTAAACCAGGCTGTAAGCCCCCTGAATAAAATAAACCTACTATAACTCCACCGGCACCGCAATGAACCTGAACCACAAAAAATAAATGTATTCGTTAAAGAACAGTTTATTAAATTAATTCGGTTACTCTATCTTTCTAATTTTTCCGTAGTCAAATAAACTAGGCCAAACTAAGCACCTAACGAGGCTTTTAGGCATTGTTCACAACTTTCTCTGGCCAAAACGTTCGTTTGGCACAATGGGCACGCAATCGCCAAGGGTCGCTAAATGAGACGCAAATGCCAGTTTTCATTAACACACTTTCAGTATTTTGCAAACACAACATTCAAATATCTCCATTCTACTATTTCGAGCGCTAGAATTTCTACACCTCTCTATATAAAAGATATTATAGATATTGAAAATTCTATATCATCCAAATTATTGTGATTTAGTGGTACTTTAATACATTGTTACAATACATATAAAATCATGTTTCACCTATTTCAAAGTAACAATGGCAATGCACAATGGGTGTCGGCTCCATGATTGTGTAGGCTCATCTTAATGACAAGCACTCGCCAACGGAAGATGGCTTCAAAGGGAAATCTTAAAGCAATCATGTTTGTTTGCTTGTAAGCCACTCTGCATTGTTTGGCCTCGGCCGCAGATGGCGCGGTCGCCGTGCCCATTGTGAGGCGACAAATGGCCACAACAAACATTCGATTAAGACGCTTAACACAAGTGAGTGCTGTGGCCACTTCTCACGCGGTGAGTTCTTCGATCAATTGAGGCGATACTTTGTGAAGAAATTCAAAGAACAGCGCGTTCAAGTGCCAAATTCTTTTATTATTACTAATGGTCGAAAAAAATGACGTCTGTCAATACAACTCCTCATGATAGATACACATTTACATCCGTAGTGTCCGTAGGGCAGAACATACATGATTAATGAGTGATACATATTTTGATCTTTCAAAACTCACGCGCGGATTTATGCGTCATTACTACAAGTGATCCTTCATACATGTTTATTATCATCAAATGAATTAAAGGTTAATTCAAATTGAGAACAACTTATAACATTTTTATATTTGCAATAAAGTTATTGATTTTTGCAAAACATTGAACGGTGTAAAACCATCTGCGTTAAAAAACAGGTCTAGTGATTATTAGAACATAAGTGTCAATAGATGGCCGATTTAGCCGTTTTCATACTTGGTCTATATGAAGGATTAAAAAAAGTGTGAATAGTGCGAGATGGCCGAGTCACGGCAACTGCCCACCGCCGAGGGGCGGGCCGCAGCGGATTAGGCAGAGGCTCTGCGCCATCCGAATGGGATTACCTCCGCACAATGGAGCACTATTCAATTATCTTCAATGGAGATAATAAGATTTGTGGCCTCTTTGTAGCCACAACATAGGAGAAATTATGCTGGAGCGAAGAAAAGTAGGAATCGGTTTCAAAGTTAACTTAGAGGCAAGATCTATTATTAAGACACCAGCATTTACACTTTGCAAGTTTATTTTACATGGATAACTTACTATGTTGCATTAATGAAAATTATGAATATTGTATCTTTTTGTGCATACGAGTGTTTTCCTATCATTCCTGCAGATTCATATCATTAATTTCTATTATTAACAATTCAAACTGGAATCTAAAACGAAGTAAAACCTTATTGACATTATTTGTCAATATCTGCTATTTTCCCAATGTTCTGATTACAATGTCGTAGAAGGATAGAGGTGGCCTTTGAAGCATCTCACAATGGATCCGAGTCCTTTGAAATGTATTCGCTGATATTTGAAATGAGTTCGTCATGATGCGAAGGGCTCTCGACCGATGACTTGCCATTTCCATTGAGCTCCGCAAAAAACCGCCTTAGGCGATAGTACGTTGACAGTGAAAAGATACAAATATAGACGCCCATGGACCTACTGATTTATCCAGGACTGCTTAACTAATTACTATTGTAAAAATTACATGTGCTTCTTAAAAGGATTTCCATTCGATCTTGGATTTTTCCATGTCAAAATTAAAAAAGAATATGAAATGTACTTTTATCCTACAATTATGGATAATAATTTATAGAACAGTTAATTACATTGCTGAAACACATATATTTTATATTTGTAAAAGTAAAACATAAATACTATCAAATATTTCTTTAATGATTGCCTTTGGTGTTGTTTTAATTGAGCAACCTTCTAAAGAGGCGTCCGTCACGATTCTTAATTAAGGCGCTGGCGCTGTTTGCGGCCTATCTCGTGAGGCGCACCTGTCTGCCATTGTTTACTCAACACGTTAAGGGACCCACAATGGAGCTGCCTCTAATGTTATACATAGCGTTTGCGCCGACATGGCTCAACCGGATTCCAAAACGGCTTGTTCTTAATGAACATATTGAATGTATCAAATGTTGAGAATAGTTTATAAAGTTCGATACACATATTTTTTTCACATTTTTTTTAGATATATGAATTTGGGATTATATTTATCCTCTCAGGTCCAATGTGGTTTACTTTTAATTTACCAAAAATTTATTGAAACTGCCGTACTTACATACGCGTCACTGCGTCTACCTGTTATAGGGGTAGGTAGACATCGCGGATCCCAAAATGTCCCTATCCTGACAAACTAATGTTACCAAACAGTTCAAAACTACTCTATATGTGATTTTTAAACAAAGTTATTAAGAATAGTGTGAAGTCGGTTTATTAAGTGAATTCTTTCTGTTGCGGCGATGACTCAGGAGTAGAGTCCCTTCTCCGACCACAATGGCAGTCATTAGTCGTAATAGTCTGAAATTGAAGCCCAAATAACACCTTGCCTCTATATCATTTTCCTAACTTACCTCAAAACAGATCAATTATTCTACCATTGTTAATAAACTTACGAGTCAATCGCACCGGAAATTATAGACACGAGTTTTAGTGTTAGTTAACAACGTCAATGATAAGTAAACTACGTCTACCGAATTAAGTTTATTGCTATTGATTCTCGGCTAGCAATGAATTCGATTCTTAGCAAAATTGATACTAATAGAATTGTCATTTTCTGTACATGACGGCAAGTATCCCTAAAGTATCAGTTAAGGGAACTAACATCTTAGTTGCGTTATAAAACTAAATTTATACCCAACAGCACTGCTGAGCAAGATTCAGCATATTCTTATATATGAAATACTGCTATTTACTTAAATAAAGAATAGTAGACGTGTGTTTATTGACAATCTACATTTAATAATTAATTAACGGGACTTATCGCGTAACCTTTTATTAACCCGACGTTTCGGCTACGTTGCAGTAGCCATGGTCACGGGCAGACTTACATCTACATAATATATTGCGTCAATTAAGAGATTGTCATCTATGTTAGTCGATAACACTCGTAAATTAGTTAGGTAGGCTTTCATTCATTAAAGGTCAGAAAATTTGTCAGAGAGTGAAGCGATGGCGCTCGGCACAAAGACCTCTAAGGAGGAGGGAAATGAAAAGAGTGGAGCATCGAATTAGAATGCGGCCTCATTAGTGGGCGCCATGAGCCACCGCGGAGGCTGCTAGGGACGGGCGATGCGCTCGTTTACTCACTGGACTTATTTATATATTATTAATACTGTTTATATTTATACGAGTAATAAGAACAGAGCGGTTTTACTCAGTGAAATATTTTTATGAAAGGAATGTAAATATAGTTCATCTGTTGATGTAAAATAAGTCTTAAAGTTTAGTTATGAGATTACTGGTAAATACATCTACTTTTACAAACTTAGTCGTCATTATCTATATTACAAAACATATTGTGTAACAATAATTGAAGCACAAACTCATATATGAGCTTTTGTCCTTTATTTCGAACTGTAAAGTAAATATTAAGTAGGTGTAATTTATTTACTAAGCAAGTAGGTAGAGGGCCAGACCACCTCCTTCGTTATGCCGCTGCTGGGCGATGGCGGCTGTTCCCTTTGAGCGCGTCCTTGGCACTCGAAGCGTCCGCAGCCGCCATCTTGTTTGCGCGCCTAACGACCGCATCGCTACGAGCGCTCTCAAAAGAGGTTCCTCCTTTTTCCCACAATGAGTAATTAATTTATCTCCTTGTACCATCTAGATAGTCTCAAGGGGCAATGTCGCTTCGTTTCGTTATTACATTGGTGGTACATACTTCCATGTACCTACATACTTTATTACCGTAGGTATATGTAGTCGTCTAATGATGTTATTCCAAGTAATGGTAGGGTATAATCTAAAAACCGTGTAAAACGTAACGTAAAAGTAGTAAAAGTAACAATTGATTTTAATTAGTCATTATAAAAAAGACTTCAACGCGTCCATTTACGCTTGAGATAATCAAAATTTGCTATGCTAGTATTTGCTTATCAAATGCGAAAATTAATACGAAAGCTTGTGAATACATTCTTAACACATTCTACGTCACTGATAGATAATATCTATTATAGAAAAAGTGACATGGAGAAGTGGCCCTTTTTGTATCTAAGATTCTTTATACCCCGAAAGGGATTAAAGTCTATGTTTATGTCAATCAATATAATATGTAATCAATCTCTACAAAGCTATCCCTCTACTGAATATCGAAGGCAGTATAGCATGTATATCTACAGCAACTGTAAATGATGAATGCAAATATACACCGACATGTAGGTACAGTCTGAAATGGTATTGGAGGCACCTCCTCCCGGCAGATGTGATGACAATAGCTTCATGCAGAGGCGCGGTGTCCGCTGGGGCGGAAGGAGGCGCTGCCTTTTAATCCGCGCTGAGACAATGGCGGAGGGCGCATTGCCATTAGCAGGCGCCGCGTCATCGTTAAAATAATAAAATCCCCGGAAATACGTCGTTAGGGAGGCCTAAGCGATAGCAAAAATGCACTCGCACTAATTGCGAACGGTGATTAAGACATCGCGGAGCCTCCACTGCCGCGGGGGCCTCGCGTTCCACCCGCCAGAGCACACGTCAGGCTCTCGCCATTACTGGATGCTTTCCGGAATAGTAAAGAATAGGCATGTTGACTCATATTATGTTTGCAAACTTCAAAATAATATATTAATTCTTGAGCTTAGTGATAACATTCTATGTCTGTGATAGTTTTGTACATTATAGTATCTAGAGAGTGTAATTGTTAAGTATGTATATAGAAGATTTACGATTTCCTAGATTATAAGAAATATACAATTGTTTAAATATTCAAAAAGATCTGAGATCTGTAATTATAGTTTTAAGAGATTTGCGATTTATACTCATGTATAATAACTAACGGGACTTAGCGCGTAAGTTTTTTTATAATAAAATCAGTCTGCCCGTGCGCATGGCTGCTGCAACGTAGCCGAAACGTCGCGTTAATAAAATTAGCTTTATTATATAAAAACTTACGCGATAAGTCCCGTTAGTTATTAATCAAGATCTACAGAATTAGATGAATATATAAGTAAAAATATGGGTCATAATCAGTGCATTTGTATGGGGAAATATTAAGTGCGAAAGAGACTGATCGTAAGTATGATGGCCTAAAAATACAAAATGTTGGTCCTCCCAAAATGTTAATAATAATAATAATAATAATATTTGGACATTATTACACCAATTGAACTAGCCCCTTGGTAAGTTCATTTAAGACTTGTGTTAAGGGTACTAGTCAACGTATATTTAAGAAATATATACATATTATACATAGATAAATACATATATAGCACATATAATCAACGACCAGACTGGAAAGCAGTTGAAAAGCGTAGTTCTTAACCCTGCCTCCACCGGGAATCGAACCCGGGACCTCACGATTAGCGTTCCGGCGGCTAACCGATCGCGCCACGGAGGTCGTCAAATATCGTTAATAGCATGATACAGCATGGTAGTTACCCTGAGATGGATAAACTCTAATAATATTTGCATTCACAATGATACTCTCATAAAGGAAATTCATATAATGAAACAGAATTGCTAATAAAATAAAAGTGAGCGAGAAAACCTATCTGTGTCCCGATCAGGTGAAAGTAAAGGCTTGTTAAGGACATAGGTTCGCAATGAAGGAAACGCGAACTTCTGAATTAGAGAGGTCTTATGCGAAAGAATTTGACTTTTAATTATTACACTTATTCATACCTACAATAAGCGATATTTACAACTGCATAGTGCCTACCAACAAAATTTGCATGGAAGTAGGTACGCTAATGTAGTTTTTAGAATACCTACGTATTCATATTTCATTCTTATTCAATTTACCTGTTCATTAATGAAGATTCTAGGATCCCGAAAAATTTGTAGATCTCGTCGACTACTCAGAATTTGTAATCAATATCTAATAGGTTTTTCTGTAGGCAAACAGCCTTTTACACCCTTACGAAAGCGCACTATAGTCTGCGTTTACGTAATAATATAGCTACAAGTAGGTTTACTTAGCATGAACCTCATAAACCTTGCGATGTTTCGGGTTTTCGGTGAACTCAGGTTTACTCACAATTACTCCGAAAGGGACTTACAGATACTGTGCAAATCTATTCAAAACACTGCTAAAAACCTTTATAAGGGCCGAAACTGCGTTAAGCGGGCGCCCGCGCGGGTACCCGACGCGTCACACCGCGCGTGGACCCGCGCGTCGACCCGCCGGCGGGCCCCGCGGGCACGTGACGGGAAACCGTCGCGGGGACCGCATATCGCAGCGTCGCTAGTTCAATTTTAAGGGTTTGCAAGTACAGTCGTGTCGATGGAGAGCTTAATATATTATTACATAGCAAAACGACGATCAATGGCAAAAAAGAAACGGCAGCCAGTATTCCCGTTTATTGAATCGAGGTTGTTATGTGGGGAATTTGTTGTAAAGTTCGGTAAATTAAGAGAAAATTAAAACATATTTTACAAATATTTTAAAGTTTCGACACAGGTATACGACGAATTATTTTCGAAACTGGAACCGTACTTGAAGATCAGCAATATTAAAGTTAAACGTTGTAGGAGATGAAGCATTTGGATTGTCTAGTCATGTCATGCGGCCATATGCTCGAGCTCTCAATTTAAACCACAAGAAAAAAATATTTAATTATCGGTTAACAAGAGCTCGACGTTATATTGAGTCAACGTTCGGTATCATGGCTAATAAATTCAGAATTCTTCATCGTCCCTTAAATGTTTCAAAAGAGAACGCTATTTCTTTTATTAAAGCGATATGTATTCTACATAATTTTGTTAGATCTAGACAAGATGACTATAATGTCAACGATGTTGTCATAAATTCACGCCATATTCGTGATGTCGAATATGGGTTTCAGAACACTCAAAGAGACGCGTATACAATACGCGACAAATTCTTTGATTACTTCGTCGCAGGTGGTAAAGTATCGTGGCAAGATCGTAGTATTTTTTAAAACATCCTCAAAAGTAAAGTCATCCATCCTTCAGATACCCTCTTGTATTAGTAGACTAAAAAAGAACTTTTTAAAAATCAAATATCTCTGAAAATATTTAAGCAACACCGCACTACTTTGCTTACTAAAAGATACATTAACCTATCTTCCAATACACAAAATAGGGCGAAATTATCTTAAAAATTTTCAGAGATATTTGACTTTTAAAAAATGGGTATGTATACATGTTTATGATTTGACTGTATCGGTACACGGCCCAATACGCTAGTTGACCCTTTTTTTTCTATGCATTAAATGGTTTCTTACCATCATACAGCACTATAAAAAATATTGAATTTTTTTTATAGGCATTTATCATAACAAATTTTTAATTTTAAAATACGTTTTGACAAGACGGCCAAAAATCGGTGTAAACAAAGAGAATACAAATACGATCATCACTCTTTCTGTGTCGAAAGACATTTTTCTTCTTGCCTTTCTCCGTGCGTGCTACCCGTATCACACAGCGTTACTGACTGAACAAGCCCGCGCGTACTCCCGCTACCGAGGTCCCGCGCGTACCCCCGTGCGGACGCGTCGCCCGGATACGGGCCACGCTGCGCGGGCGCGGGGCCATACTCTCCGCAACGGACGCCCGCGCGTATCTACGCGACGTAGCAATTTTGTATGAACCCGCGCGGGCGCCCGCTTAACGCAGTTTCGGCCCTAAGAGTTTATTATCGGTGTGTTATCGGTAGTTTCTAAAATGCAATATTATTCTGGGTTTTTTTTCTACTAGTTTGTGGGTAGGTTACAAATATTCTCCTAGTAAATATAATCGATTTACACTTCAGTGAATCCCTTACATGGGGGGGGGTTTGATTACCGCGTTACGTCAATTGGAGGGAGAGGTAATCTCGTGAGGCAGAGCAAATTGCAAAAATCTCTTTCATCCAATTGGAGCGATTGATTGCGGGGGATTCACCAAAACGCACTGACTCAGCGGGAACTCCGACTCCCTATAAAAGATGTATTGTACCTAATGGCAGACAAAAAAATAGGAAGGTACCTTATGTAATATATTGTGAGTTATCAACCAAATAATTTCAAAAGTAACTTCAAAAGCAGCAAAACTACGTATAGGACTAGCAATTCTTTTTTAGTGCTTATGGATGACATAAAAAACATTTTGGCAGATTACGATAAAACATGGTCGATTGATGCGAATTTACTACACGTAAATATATTGAACTAAAATTATATTTTCATGTAACACTCACACACCACAGTATCTATTCTATGCAGATATGGTTCACTTTAATACCTAACGAAAAGAATATAATTAATTAATACATATCTATAAGCGCCATTGTGTAAAAAGGAAGTTAATACCTTTTTTTTTTAATTCATATTCTTACTTAAAGAATTAAGATAATTATATGAACTTGCTCTTTACACAATAGTGCTTATAATACCTATAAACATTAAGCAAGTCATGTGCCTACACTATCAAATTGTATTACTTTTGCAGGTTCCTTATTGATCACTCATACGGATTAATGGATCTAAATAGCTATCAAAAAAAGAATCTTTCATACATACCCGGATAATACGGATTTGTGTTGATTGTTTAGTGTCAACTCCCAAGTTGGTTCACTTTCAATTGGTTAGTAGGTACTCTTTAGGTCATTTTGCAGATGGAAACGTTAACCTCTGATTGTCCTGCAAGGAAAAATGGTTCTAACTACACGATGGGGAAGGGGAAATGGAAGGTAAAGAAGAAAGCAAGGAGTAGGTAAGTACCTATCTAACGTATTCGAAAGTCTAAGTCTCACGTAGAAATTAGCCGCGCGTAAAAAGTTTGCTGATAAAAAAATAACATGACCAAATAAAAACTGAGTGGCATACTTCACTAATTAGACGAGCAATGGACGCGGTCAGCGCAAGCAGGAGATGTAGTCATCAGCAAATCTTCTGCACGCGACTAATACCTAAACTGTGAAAAAAAATTGTTGATCAGCCAAAACTGACTATGGCGACCCCGTCATTTAAGACTGATTACCGAAAAGGCTAAAAATTAATAAAGTGAAATATGCTTTATAGGTATTTAAGGTATGTATTTATTTATAGGTATGTACAGATATTTTATAATTAGCTATATCCCCTCATAATAACTATTACCTTTTATATTAATCCAGCAAGTAATTAGAAACCACTGTAAATAACTTAGATAAAAACAAATTAAAAAATAACGTGTACCTAGGCGCCTAAATAATTAATTATTCACCTTATTTTTATTCTGGTATTTTTTATTAAATAGGTAGTAAAATTTACCACTGAGGAAAGTCAAAAGAAATTATGTCCATAAAGTGCGTTCAACATCGTTCCGTCTTCTAATTTTAATGATATATGATACAGAGGAAAATGGCTAATATGAAAAGATGTGAGTGATAACTTGAGTTTAAATGGCAGAAATAAAAAAAAACACGTTTGGTGTACCTACTTATTATTTCCACATACCTACATAAGTTAAAAATGCGCTTTGGAAATCATATTCACAACATCAATCTACCGTTATTATACTATTTAAAAGAAATTTTAAGAAAAAAAGACAAATGCGTTCACGACCATTAACCCTTGCGGGGTAGTCAAAGGCTCAGATTTCTATCTCCGCAATTGCGAAGGTAGTAAATACATGGACACCTCGAACCAACGTGTTGGCCAGATAGTACTCAATGTGACAGATGGTAAGCCATGTCGCCATTTACCAGCACTAACTATTACCTGTTCGGCGAGCAGGTAGGTTTCCTAACGATGTTTTCCCTCACCGTATAATTCGATGCTTTTCGTAAATGTGTTTTTATTACCAAAATGTACATAGAAATTTATTAAACTTAATTTCCCTTGATACATGCTCAAACGGGATTTGAATCCTGTACCCACTGATACAGAGCCAAGCCACAATCAACTGAGCTTAGTGTTGCCCAAATGCAAGACCAAGACGAGACTTAGCCAGTCTTGGTCTTGCGCCCCCAGTCTTGGTCTTGCAACAAGAGTCTTGCAAGTCTTGCAATTACCTATTAGTCTTTTACTATTTGTTAAAGTTTATTTCAAATCTTAGAAAAACGTATTAGAATTGGAACATTGTGAGCTTGAATTAACATAGCCATAGTAAAGATCAAACAGATTAATAAATTACTGCAATACAAAACTCTTATCGCAGACTTTATGTTTTATTAGTAGGTAAGTATCTACGCTTTTTATATTATTTTATTAGTATTGTGGAATTGTTTTACACATTTCAGGTATATTTAAAAGTGGCTACAATATTTATCAAACAAGTGATATTTGAACACTTTTTTGTTACTTTTTCTTGAAAAAACTTAAGAAATATAATGAAACAAACAAACGCATTCACGACCATTAACCCTCGCGGGGTAGTCAGAGGTTCAGGTGTCCATCTCAGCAATTCAATTCCCAAGGTAGTAAATTCTATGGACATGACATCTCGAACCCACGTGTTAACCAGATAGTCTGTACTCAATGTGACAGGTGGTCAACCATGTCGCCATTTACAAGCACTAACTATTATCTGTTCGACGAACAGGTAGGTTTCCTCACGATGTTTGCCCTCACCGTATAATTCGATGTATTTCGTAAATGTGTTTTTATTACGAAAATGTACATAGAAATTCATTAAAATTCATTTCCATTGGTACATGCTCAAGCGGGATTTGAACCCTATACCCACTAATACAGAGCCAAGCCCCAAAGAACTGAGCTACGTCGAATTAAATATAATGACTGAATGAACAATAATAGTACCTAAGCAATTAGTTTAAAACCATATAATCAATATTTTAATATATTATACTTACTAGAATAAATTATTATTACATCTACTACCTATCCCTACCATTTAATCGTAACCAGAAAACTACTTGCACTCTGAAACTTATTTTTTCTTTGGAACACCTGTAGGTACTCTTAAAATTCGAAATTATTTTGCATGTTTTACCTACGCCCTGTGGCGGCCATGAAATAGTGTCAAATGTTGTGGTTCGGCGCGGCGGCAACGATTGTTGTACCTATATGATTTCAAAAGAAGCCGCAGGCGCGTGTATCATAACCATGTACTTCCGAAAAGCGGCAAATTTCTTTGAGAAGTAAGTACAAAACCTTTGATGCCGCATTATCAAAGTGCCGATGATTAAAACATAACTATGCATGCCCTCAGTTTGATTTTAATGGATATTTTTTTATTCGCTATGTAGGTATTTTTATGGTATTAGTCGTAATGTGCATAGGTCCAGTTTTTCATATTCTTTGATACAGTTTTTTTGCGTCTCATAGAATTCCTAAACGTACCTATACACCAAACTGTTACACCTAACTACTCCGTGAAATAGCGCTAACTCCTAGCTGCAACGCAAGAGTCTTCCAGGCTATTTCTTGCTCTTGCTCAAGTCTTGTACGGTCAGTCTTGGTCTTGCTAAAAATACGCGGTCTTGTTCTAGGTCTTGCAAAAACGCAAGAACAAGACTCCAAGACCAAGACTGAATATGGGCAACACTAACTGAGCTACGTCGAGTAAAAATAGATTTACAAAATACATCGATGCGCAAAATTTAAAGATATAAATAAAGACAAAAAAAATTTGGGTTTTTACCCTTAATAACTAGGAAACAAGGCATTTCTGTGTGTCAGATGTGCAAGAAAGACTATTTTCTATAAATAACTAAAAATCTTCTAAAATACCTACTCATTGGCATACTGTGCGCCCCGTTAAGTTGACGTGAAAAGTTAGTTTCATTTAATATTTAATTCAATGAGAGAAAATCTCCTATTAGCTACACCGCTTTTTCATCGAACTATGTACACGTATTCAGCGCTCAAACTTCCTCGGTGACAGGAAATACCACCTATCAAATTATAGTCGAAATAGAAATAAACCACTTTAATCGTATTTGAACCTCAGCAGGATGCTTGGCAAGGAATAAAAGGCGCTTGTGATTTATGTTTGCTACGTTCAAGAAAAAAGTGCCATCTGTACTTAGCATAGACAACTACTATACAAAACAGAACGATATTTTTGTTACTGAAATTACTGTATGAATAAATTACTTAGTTTTTTAACATGGTGCAGTTTTATCAATATAATTATGCCTAGGATTATATGAGGATCTTGTCTATCTAGAAGGACCCGAAGAACCCGAGAAGAGCGAATACTATAAAATCTTATTGCATTTGGGAAAACGTATGCAAAGAATACACTTGTTACTTCATAACACCGATATAAGAATACTATAAATTAGTTTTCTACTCAATTCCCTAAATAGCATCATGATAACATTTGCGCTTTTTTCATTTACTGTTAGAGCGCGTTTACTTGACATGGCCAAAATTATTGTTGCTCTGGTATTCTTATGTTATTTTCTTTAACCTAAAAAGTAATAGTTTTTCCCAATTTATATTATAATAATAACTTTAGATACAATAATTACTTCTTACACGAATTATAAACACCTTATTTAAGATGTGGAAAACAATTCTGAGCAGCAGTTGGCTGCAACGAGCTCAGAGTTTCCATACAACTGCATCCACTGCCCAAGTGCAACTCCTCACTAGATTGAGGGTGGTGGATAACTCGGAAATTGGCAAGCGTGCCATGGCAGAAGGCAAGCCGCCCAAAGTTATCTGCGTCTACAACAAAAAGCGTGAGTTGCAAAGCTTTTATGCAATATATTAAGACCAAATATATTAGTATACAATTTTTTATTTCATACTGCAAATAAACTCTAAAACTTATTATTATTCTTGAGTCTTGAGAGCTACATTTCCCACGTACGCTTCATATTTCTTTTTGTACGGCAGAGAAGTGCCTGTAAAATATAAGGTATCATAGAAGTAGAACAAAGCTTTAACTGCCTCATCATATATTTATCCTGATGACTTGGTATCCCTTTTGAAAAGAATGTTAGTAAGAATATGCACTGGTCAGCAAATAAAGTCAGCCCCCTACCCATTTTGGACAACTAATTTCTTGTGTGTTTAACTCGGAACTATCAGAGGTATGTTTGAACTATAGCTATAGCTAGAGCAGCTTTTACAGGAGTAGTCACCATTATTTAAAGAGATAAAAAGCAATCAAACATGTATCTACGCTAAAAATCTACAAAATGTAAAGATATGATGTGAATTATCTAAGAACCCTCAATTTAAAATGAACAAATAGTATGATTGAACCCAATTCAAAAGGATCAAGATGGTAACATTGATTTTACTGCCTTATTACAACTATAAGAGAATTACATTTTAATTCATTTTATTTGTCATTAGAAGTGTTTTCGTAGGTGTGCAAGTTTAACAATTTTAGTTCAATGCATTTTGAAAAAATTCAATTAGAGTTGGTGGGTTGGTTTATTTGCTGTCCAGGATACATTATATCCTTGGTCACCCATAGTTTAATATATAACATTATTTTTAATATATCTGTTAATTGTGAGGATCGTTAATAACACTATATCTGTGATATATTTTCAGGAATTGGATACATAGGAGACAGAGTGATGGTGGCGATCAAGGGTCAGAAGAAGAAAGGCATTCTGGTGGGGCTGAAGCAGACGCAGGAGCCCAAGGTGCCTCGCTTTGACACCAACAATGTGGTGCTCATAGATGACTCTGGCTCTCCGCTGGGCACCCGCATCCATGTGCCCATCCCCACCGTCCTGCGCACCATCCTCAAGGAGAGGACCCACGCCAAGGGCGCTGACTACACTAAGTTACTCGCAATCGCCACTAAGTTTGTCTAGAGATAAGATTTAGTTAGAAATTAATTTAGCTATTTGTAAATAAATTAAATTATACTAGTTGAACAATGTCTCTCAATTATCATACAATCTTTAATCATTTAGCTTAAAATTTTTACTATATTGTAAATCTCTAATTCAATTACTTTTGATTAATTGATATTACATACAACTGATTTGCTGTAGAGGGGTATGCAGAGATCACGGATCTCCATTTGTCCCAATCATGACAGACCACTTTTGCTTCATTGACACTCATACACACTCGGCGGATGTAGGTACTTCCTAGAGTCACCCTGTTTTAAAATGTCTGACTGTCTTATCTCTTATTGGGTCAGCTCCTACGTAACCACCCTTCCACTTCGCTTACATATATTCCTTACATAATTTCTGTATTATTAAATTAAAGAAATTAATAGATATTACTTGTACATAAATTACACCATATTCTTGTCGAATACATACCTATATTATTTGTGTACTACTTATTTCTTTTATTATATTTTTCAATTATAGCAAAGATGTTAAATATATTATTTTATTAAAACGTTTTATATATCTAATAAAATTATTTTGAAGTGAATTAAAATACATTGCACTGACCAATACAACTCAATCAATTTAAACGTGTGACAAATGTTGCGACTTTTAGAATTATAATATTTCATATAAGCGGCATATATACTATTAAATGGAGCTAATATACCTATTACAATGGCTACACTAAAGATCTAGTGAGCATTTTATGTCTGCCAATCAAATACACTATAGTAGGCCTACCCTATATTTCTGAATTTAACATGACTATTACTAGTATACATAATATTTAACATTACTACTTGCAAACAGAGGACAAACTACATTTTGTTATATTGGCATAATATATGCCCTTGATTCATTATACTATGATCAATATCTACTTTAAGATTGCTAAAACTTACCTCATGTAAATAAAACAAAGACAAACGCGTTCACGACCATTAACCCTCGCGGGGTAGTCAGAGGTTCAGGTTTCCATCTCCGCAAATGCGAAGGTAGTAATACTATTGCCACCTTGAACCCACGTGTTGACCAGATAGTCAGTACTCAATGTGACAGGTGATAAGCCATGACGCCATTTAGAAGCACTGACTTTTACCTGTTGGGGGAACAAGTAGGTTTCTTACTACTAGGTTGGAAAACATCGTGGTTTTCCCTCACCGTAATATTCGATGCATTTCGTACATGTATTTTTATTATTATGTAAAATTGTATTGAAGGGAATTGTACCTGCTGATTCAGAGGCAAAGCCTCAACCACTGAGCTACTAACAACATGGAAAACAACATTTTGTTCCAAATTCATGACAAATGAAATATAAAAAATACATCACCATTCCAAACTATACTAGTAAAAATTGCTTTAAAAAAACGTCTATGCTTCAACTAAAAAAACTAGTCTGTTACAGAGGGCGCTAATAATATCGTCACTAAACTTATACAGCGGCTGTAGCCAAGTTTGAAATTTCGGAGATGGGCTCACTAAAGCCTCTAACTACGACCCCATAATACAAAAAAAGAGTCACAAGTCGTGAAGAATTGTAAATAAAGAATTATGTAGGAATGATAATTTTACTGAAGGTTTTATGATTGAAATATTAAAATGTACTTCCTTCAATCTTGAACACTTCCCAGTTCGTCTCAATTTATAATCGTGTACTTACCTTTCAACTACGTCGCGTCATCTACAAAACTAGCAGAAGCCCAGAAAAGAGTTACATACTAACCTGTGACTTACCACTTGCGTTCAGTTTGACGTCACTTTAAAACACTGTACAAGTTTGTAACAGCGCAGGAACAATGTTGGTAGAAAATGAAAGCAGTTGGGTATAATTGTAAAGAGATTTATTAGAGTGGAGGAGAGCAGTGCGCCCGCGCAGACTAGAGGCCGGGGATCGGCCAGCGCCCGCCTCCCTCGGCGCTAACAACATAACAACGTACGACTAGGCTACCTACGCCACTTACTCGCTACTTACTGGTGCGCACTAGCTACGAGATGGTCTAACTAAGGAGAGGAAGGGAGGGACGTACGTGGGAGGCCGCTCACCCGGCGAACCCGTTCTGCACCTGCAACCAGAACACTCTTAGAGGCGCCACCCCACGCGCACCCTTTCGTACATTTCATCTAACTACGTTTTTCATTCATTAGGTAGGGTGTTTGCGTGTGCCGCCACGTCAAACCGACCTAATTAAGGTCCATTCGCAAAGTAGACTACGACTCTTCACAGTAAACTAAACTGTTGAGACGGCAGCCCAGCCCACACTGATTGACTCCTACATCAATGCACGGGCGTCTCTGGTTGGCGAGGCAACGCGACGCCTCCGTGTCTATGCCTATGAATCCTGGAGTGGGCCCCTATGGCTTAACAGTGTACGAATAATATACATTAAAATTAGATAAAGCTCGTGCAGGGACAGAGATCAACACCGTAGCCCGCGAAGAGAAAAGTGCATCCCCAGTCTTAGCGGTGTCGTGCGTTCAACTTTGGCAAACGAAGTCACCCCAATAAAACAGCCCTTATCCTAAATATAAATAAATGATAAATTAGCATGATTTCAGATCCAGGTAGCGGCGGCCGGGAGAGGACGGAAGGCGAAGTATGTACAGGGGAGGGGCGGGGTGAGAGAGGGGGTGGTTAAACGTCCACCACCATCTTCTTGTGCACGTCGGTGTTGCCCACCACGTGGCAGAACTCGTCGAAGGAGATCTTGCCGTCCTCGTCCTTGTCGGCGAACAGGATGGTCTTGTCCACGATCTGCTGCAGCTGCGTGTCCTTGAGGTTGTTGCCCACCATCATCTTGAGCACCTGGAACAGCTCCCCGTTGGAGATGTAGCCGTCGTTGTCCATGTCGTAGATGCGGAACGCGAACCGCAGCTTCGACAGCTTGTCCCCCTTCACGCTGAACTGCGACACGCCCTGGATGAACTCCTTGAAGTCCACCTGCGCACACACCCACACAACCATCACTGCACACGCTCTGCTCTACATGTCACAGGCACATTGACGTGGCACGGCTCGGGCTCATTTCAAATTTAAATAAATTTAAGGTCATACTCTCATAGGTCATGTTAATATGATGTCATAATCATCATGGCTTTATGCCATTGGCAGAGTACTTTCAATTCTGTGTTATATAGTCTGTTTTTTTTAACAAACGAGTACTAAGTAAGTCTGTCGCACATTTCCGATACTGTTCGAGTTTCTGTTCGCGTTTAATATTTTAATAAAGAAAAACTAAACATAGTACCTATAGATATAATATATATTATGCACAAAGATCGAATAATTACCTATTATAAATTTGTAATAATCTTAAAAACTATCGTCATCACTTTCTTCTGATGAACTTTTTGCAGATACCAATAGTATAATAAACCGATCTAACATATTTTTCACATGATTATGAAACGAACTGTAAACTGCGTTTATGTGAAACGAACTTTATGTAGATTACGTGGACTAATAGCAATGCAATAAAAATTTTCGGTACTTGTTTCTAAAAAAAAATAGACTATAGAATTAATGAAGATTAATACATTGGATCAATATGAAAAACACTTAAGACTCACATCCTCCAATGCATTTCATAGGACAGAATCTCAGACATACAATATCTCCTTTTTAATGATAGCATTATTTATTTATATATAATGCTATCAGCTGACAGCTGTATATAACAGAATTATCCCTAATACGTTGACGTCTAAAACTATAAACAATATTAAAATAATAAATTTAATTCAATTTATTGTAGATGTATACATATACTGGGAGTCAAAGAAACAAATAGACTAATAAATAACTCTGAATGAACATGCATACATACACTCCAGTATGAAACTATGTGAAAGCTGTACCAACCTCGCCATTGCCGTCTGCATCGAAGATATCAATAACACGTTGCACCAATGGGTTCTGCTGCAGCTCTGGCAGGGACATGAACTCGTCTATGGACAGCGCCCCAGAGTTATCCAGGTCTAACTTGCGGAAGCGCTTGCCCAGGCGCCGGATCTCATCCGCGTCAACTGAAACAGTCGGCTGCCGGTCAGAGGGGGCGAGAGGGGCACACGCGGAAGCGCACTGCAGCCACAAGCACCTCTAGGCCACCACTACGGAATGCAGGTGAACACACGTCAACAGAACTCAGACAACCTTTCTCTAGCGCACTACCACTGGCCCATTGCAAGCCTCACACTGCTAGGTTCACTTCAATTAACACTTGGTCAAATGCAGATGGAGCTCTGTGAAATGGTATTGGCATTGCTTGCAAGGGACCAGCGCGGCCAAGTGTCCTCATTGTCAGTGCACTAAGCACCGATGAGATCATTTGTAGCAACTCAGTGACGCATACCGTGAGCTATAATCTTATGATGACTTTGCTTTGTCTAGCAGGTCTTAATTTATGCACCATGGTCATTTCTACTACAAACATATATTCCTATTAAATATGCAAAGCAACTAAGTGGTTTGTGAATTTAATCATGTCTATTTAGCAACTGAAATGCAGGTAAATGTTTAAGTAGGATAGGTTATCAGACTAAACCATCAGAGCAGTTTTTTAATATCAATTATTAAAGATTTATAATTTTATGCAAATTCTGCTTTTAGTTATCATTAAGGAACTTGTCTGAGCAAAAACATATTATAACAAAACGAAAAGGTCAGGGCGGAAAGGTGGGCAGTAAGACTGGAGCTCACTCTGTAGTATTTACTGACTGCGTCACACGGACATATAGGAATAACAATATGAGAGTCAACAACAACAGTAATAACAAAGCGACAATACCACTAGTATGACATGAATGATAGCTACAGAGCCCTCTGAGGGCCCAACAGAACGAGTGGTAAATGAAGCCCCACAAGGGAGACATCATTCTGAGTGATGAGGTGGTGCACAAAATGTGGCTAACATGGTTGGGGCGCCCCATTACTACACTCACAGTTTTCCACCTTAAAATCAACGAGGTTAACTCGCGCTGAAAACAAAGCTAAGATTACACCTCGCCTCCTTAGCAGCTCCCCCACCCCCCAGCAGATACTTACAGTTGGAGCACAACTCCATCGGGATCGAGCTTTCGTTACCCTGCAAAACAAAACATGGCTCAGTCACTAGTTCGAAGGATCGAAGCTAACATATATTCTTCTTACAAAAAATCCGACATCATACCATAATTAACTTTGCCCGGGTCGACGGTCACGAAATTAACAAATGTGTATGGTGCAAAGTTACTTTAAGTTAAATTGTTAATCTGTGACCACCACTTAGTACAAATCGATCGTCTTCCGGGATTGCACTGAAGATTGCTCCCCAAATCGGCGTGCGCAGCCAGAATCCACCCTATCGCCTAATATGAACTGAAATGAAAATAATTCCACCTTTTCCAGACAAACACAACAATGATTATGACTGACTGACTTCACTTGCACTAGTAACTGATTAATAGAATTAACTGACGTGTAAGAAATTAGTTTTTTTATTCATTTCTCCATATTCTATAGGTATGAATGAGTATGAATCATCCACCCAATTTATTAAATATCTAATAAGTGTATGTATATTAATAAATACACAAAATAGATCAAAAATAAAACCAAGAATTTGTTATAATATCCAAACACATGGATTGTTACAATCAAATTGAAAGTATAAATTTAAAAGTTTTTCTATGCATCACGAAATTAAATATGTAAGAAAATTAAAATAACTCTTATGAATATAATATATTCAGAATTATCACGAGTACTACAAAATAGTAGACGGAGACCGAGGATCCCCATTTATATCTTACCAATTCGATTCACAAACATTCGCCGTTCATACACTCCCAGCGGTTATGAGTACTATTTATCGAAATTAAAATTCAAGGATCGAAATAACTTCTAATTGATGATATAATCTGATTATAAGTCGTATATATGATATATGTGTCTTATTGGGTCGACCCCCGCGACCGTTTATTTTTTAAGACAACATTGACTTAGAGTAGTGGAAATTGAGTATGGTAAAACAAGCATGAAAGTAGAATCAATGCCCATCAAATGCGGTTATAGAGTGATATGTTAAGAGTGACATTGAATGATAGAATCAAAAACAAACGCGTTCACGACCATTAACCCAAGCGTAGTAATTTTATGACTATCTGATACCCACGTGTTGACCAGATAGTTAGTACTCGACGTGACAGGTGGCAAGACTTGTCGCTATCTACAAACACAAACTATTACCTGTTCGGGTAACAGGTAGGTTTCGTCACGATGTTTCCCCTCTCCGTAGTATTCGACGCGTTTCGGCAATGTATTTTTATTATAAATAAAATCAAATCCATAGAATTAATACCCTTGCAATTGCGGAGATGGAAACCTGAACCTCTAAGTACCTCGCAAGGGTTAATGGTCGTGAAAGCGCGTGTCTTTGTTTGTCTTTTTAAAATCAAATATAGTTAGATAAGGAAAAGTTGAAATTTGGTTGAAGATATTGCATGCTTCGACGGTTTGGAGATGTTATGCGGATGAATAATAGTAGATTGAAATAGAAATATAATACGCGGGTCAGTTGAATGATCTGTTTCGTCAGAATCACCCCAATAAGACATATGATGGTCAGATAGATCACATTGAAAAACGATGACATTATAAGTACCTATAACCGACAAGTATTACGAGTGTCAATGAAGTGAACGTGGTTTGTCAGGATTGGAACAGATGGGCATCCGTAATCTCTGTCTACTCCTCTGTAAGGAAATTAGTGTGATGTATATCAACTACTTCATATATTCATTTTAAACTAAGCGCGAAGTACTAGTAATAACATTTCTACTTGATTTTAACACAGTGTTTGAAAATAAATTTCGAGTAATGAAGCTTGACATTGTCAAAATGTATGTATGTTACTGGTTGAATATTTACTGAATGATGAAACTTGAGTAAAAATTGTTCTTGAAAATCGTGAACATTTTTCTCTCTCTTTCACTCACTGTCAACCATGGTAGCCGGGGTAGGTTATTTTACTTAATTCTTATTTATCTAAACAATCATTGTTTTAATTATAAGTGAATTCATATAAAGTGGTTATTACCTGAGATTTTACATGATGCAATGATTTTATTTCATAGGTTCTGTATACGTATCCGGAGAATTTCCGTGCCTACAAGGCGCTGATCGCCGCTCAGTACTCTGGAGCCAATGTCCGAGTAGCGCCAGGCTTCGTCTTCGGGGAAACGAACAAGTCTGAAGAGTTCCTTAAAAAGTTCCCCTTCGGCAAAGTGAGCATTTTTGTTTAGTGAAACGAAACATGAAACGAAAAGTTACTGTAGTTCCATCATCTTACGTGAGTGTCATTACAGGTGCCGGCATTTGAAAGTGACGATGGAAAAGTTCGCCTATCTGAAAGCAATGCCATTGCCTATTACGGTAAGTACTGTTCATAAATTAAAAAGCTCTTCATCCTAAAACTAACCACTGTGTATGAATATTTATTTCGTGCCACGTAATTTATAACCAACCAGAATCTAAGAGATCTGGTTGGTTGCCTAAATTCTCATTGAATGTCACCTACAGTGCAAATACGGTGTTCATTCTATTTTCGGACGTGATCAGTCATACAACCCTCTTACTCACTACCTTTGCGAGAGATAGAATTGGATTTAACCATGAACACGAATATTTAACTTGGTTGTAATGAAAGAATATTTCTGGTGTAGCTTTACCCTGTCCAGAATGTTACATCATTTTATACCAATTAATGATTTTAAAAAAAATTTAATATATGTATAAATGTTTTCAATCAATCAACATATACTATGCCACTACTGGACATGGGCCTCCCCAAGGGTACGCCATAAAACACTATCATTCGTGGCACTCATCCAGCGACCTTCTTGAGGTCATGGGTCCACGTGGCAGGGTTGTCCTACACTATGTTTGCTGAGGTGCGGCCTCCACTTGAGAACTGCTTTACTCCATTGGTTGTCGGTACTGCAAAAGAAGTGGCTTGGCCACTGCCACTTCAGCTTACAACAGCAATAAACAATGTTTATTACTTTGATTCTTTCATAAACACTTTCCTTGAATGAAGCAAAAATATTATTTTAAGATTGGGTAAAATACATTTAGCCTATTATGAAGGTGGTGTAACCCCTGACTAACTCATGATTTATAATGATTGTGATGTGTATTTTGATTAAGAGTTACTAGATACATATATCAACATATTTATGATCAAGATTAAATACAATTTTGAGTGATTGTTATACCTTTATTATTTTCAGTGGCAAACAATGCATTGAGAGGTGAAGACGTAGCCACATCCTCCAGCATTTGGCAGTGGGTGTCATGGGCGGAAGGAGAGGCCCTGCCCGCTGCTTGCGCCTGGGTGTTCCCTTACCTTGGTGTGATGCCCTTGAACAAGCAGACAGTGGACCGTGCCAAGAGTGACTTGCTGGCCATCCTGAAGGTGCTGGACGCCCATCTATCCACTCGCACCTTCTTGGTAACAGAGAGAGTCACTCTTGCAGACATTGTGGTGTTTGCCACTCTGTTGCACGCCTACCAGCATGTGTTGGACCCCTCCATCAGGTCCTCACTGGTGCATGTGACGCGCTGGTTCCTCACCTTGGCCCACCAGCCACAGGTGGAGAAGGTTGTGGGCTCTGTGACCCTGGCGGCTGCACCCCCCACCTATGACCCTAAGAAGTACCAGGCCATCGCCAACAAGGCTAAGCCTAAGGTAAGCAACATCAATTCTAGAATGGATATTTTATTAGATTGTAAAAATTAACGTAAATGCTTTTGTCTATAAAGTACAATCAGCTTTAAAAGTGCAGTCCCACTAGTTTTTTATAAGGTTTAAGTTTATAAGAACAAAATACAATATTTTACATTTTAATTTTGGCGCCACTATGCATTGTCATGGTCACTATACGTTCGCGTGCTTCGAAATAAAAAATATTGTCTTATGGTAGTATAAATGTAAACCTTACAAAAAGTTACTGGGACTGCACTTGTAGCGTTGACTGTACGTTGTCAAGTTTTTAACAATGTAGATGGAGTCTGCTTTCTGTAAATGTTGTAAGTGATTGAGATCACAATAACATTCAGTTTCTGCAGTAGTATTTATGTATAATGTAGCATGAGGCTCTTTACAAGCACTGCCTATTTTAACAATAGTCATGTAATTGATGGATTCCAGGCCCTAAGAATACAAAAAACCTATTAAGGTTGTCTAAGGTAGTGCTTTTAAATAGAATTCAATCAATAATAGTATCGCCGTTTACTGTCTATTCATAATATTCTGTTGAGTCAAGTATGAATATGTTTTAGTAGGTGTGTTGGTATTAATGTTGCATTTTGTTGGTTACAGGAAGCCGAGAGCAAGAAGAAGAAGCCCGCGGAGGAGAAGAAGGCGCCCGCCCCCGCGGCGGCCGCCGACGAGGACTTCGACGACAAGCCCAAAGAGAGCAAGGACCCCTTCGCCACGCTGCCCAAGGGCACCTTCGACATGGACGACTTCAAGCGCTGCTACTCCAACGAGGACGAGAGCAAGTCCATCCCCTACTTCTGGCAGAAGTTCGACCCGCAGCACTACTCCATCTGGTACGCGGAGTACAAGTACCCGCAGGACCTGTCCAAGGTGTTCATGAGCTGCAACCTCATCACGGGCATGTTCCAGCGGCTGGACAAGATGCGCAAGCAGGCCTTCGCCTCGGTGTGCCTCTTCGGCAAGGACGACGACTCCACCATCTCGGGCGTGTGGGTGTGGCGCGGCCAGGAGCTCGCCTTCCCGCTGTCGCCCGACTGGCAGATCGACTACGAGTCGTACGAGTGGCGCAAGCTCGACCCCGCCAGCGAGGAGACCAAGCGCCTCGTGCAGCAGTACTTCTCGTGGAGCGGCGCCGACAAGCAGGGCCGCGCCTTCAACCAGGGCAAGATCTTCAAGTGAGCCCGCGCCGCCCCCACCCCCCCTCTTTTGTACCTAGAGCGCACGCTCACTAATACAGACCGTATTGTTATTTATTCTCACGGCTTTCATTGCCTCAGCGCCTCTCCTCTCCCGCTATCCCACCTTCTCCTTAACATTACTTTATGTACATACAAGCATCCATTTAGGTCGATAGGACCCACGAAGGTTCATAGAAGATACAAGTTCTGAATATTTAGGTTATTGTAGTCGTCTCTCTCAAGCTGCTGATGACTTAAAATTTATAGAAAATAGAATATTATTTGTCGTCTGTTCGTCAACAAAGTCAGCCGTTCAGTGAAAGTTGAAATACAAATATAACAAGAAGTGCAAACGACATGGCCTCAGTGTTTGTACTTGTGCCGACATAACCTTAGGGCTGAATTACTTAATTAAAAAAAAAATTATTTATACAATTGCAAATGAAAGACTTGGCGGTGTCAGTTGCCATCTGCAACTGCTGTTAGGGAGGCAGTACTTCGTAAGCGACATAAACTAGCTGACATTTATTTCCCTTAGAGAATACTGTGGCTTGGAATCGAGCCTCAAAGATTTCTCTATAGATTCTGTACATGTTTCATTTTATTACCCTTTGTGTTAATTTGAAGAAAAATTAAACAATGAATAAGGTTATAAAGATACGGCATTAATGCGGATTCAATTATTGTATAAATTAAACTTACTACTCTATATACGTACACCATATTTGCTTTCGTCAATTAGTCCCGTCCAATCATTTTGTGTCTTCTGCTAAATGTCAATTCATAATGAGTATGGCAAATGTTGATAAGACGTTCAAAAGTTGTAAGTGTGAATATTGGAACCAGACAAAACGAACGATTAGCTAAAAGTCGTCATTATTATTCTATACACTTATACATATATTCACGTCCTTTAATCCCTTTCGGCATAGATAGATAGATGACTAGTATAAACATTGAGGTTGCGATGTCATAATGGAACACTAGTGTCAGGTTGCTAATCCAATAGATTCCTTTGACCCCTAGTCCCTTAACGACTCCTACGACTTACCGGGAAGAACACAGTTAGCAGGATATGTTAAACAATTATAGAACCTTCTCGTTTGCAAATTTCGAGACTAGTTTGCAAACGACAAGGTTCTATAATCGTTTTACATATCCTGCTAAATCTCTAAGGCATTGGTTTAGTTCACCAGGCAGCACCAGTCCTTCAGCCGTGCTAGGGCAATATTGGTAGTAGGAAAGTGACAGCCATTGTTGCAGAGATACATTTGCATCATTCATTCGGTATAAAGTCGACACAATAAAGTATAAGGTAAAAGGAGTCAATATTCTGTAAGGAAATGAATGGTATAAAAATATTTACTAGATTTGGTAGTAATAAAAAGCACATGTAAAAGCAAAAATTGTATTCGAAGTTTCAACTCTAACCTAAATACATGAGTATCGAATCGTAAATAACAAATATGGTACACTTAAGATAGCGATCGACCAACAAGAAGGTACAAGGAGTGATATGGCGGCGGCGCTCAGGGGGGCCGCGCGTGGCACTCGCACCGACAGCGCTCCGGAGGCACGTAGCCCCCGTCCGAGGGCAGCGCCTCGATGCGCTTCGGCGGCTGCCGGCGCTCCTCCACCGCGGAGAAGTCCACCCAGTCGGCCGCGGGGGGCGCTCCGCCCGGCGCCGGCTCCACCGCGGCGGCCCCGCGCGGCAGCGACACACGCAGCTTTACTTCCGCGGCGGCACCCGGGCGGTGGGGCGAGGGAGGAGGCCGCGGCGGGCCGGCTGCGGGGCGCGGGGGCCTCGGCCGCTGCACCTGCGTCACCTTCACCCGGCTGCGCTCCTTCACGGGCACCATGGGCATCGCCAGCGACCTCTCCAGCGGCAGCGTGGTCGGCACCCACGGCAGCTCCCCTTCGAGCGACTCCTGCGCCACGACGAGCGCGCGCCGCTCCTCGCCGCCTTCGCCGCCCTCCGTGCGTTCGTCGGGCGAGTGGGAGCTGGTGGCGTCCGGTGGCGACGGCGTCTCGCACACGCTCAGCTGCGTGGCGAACACGCGCTCCTCGCCGCTGCCGACGCGCGTGCTGAACACTATGCGGCGCTTCGACGCGCCCTCCGGCCCCTCCGGTGCACGCGGCTCTGACTCCTCCGTCTGCTGCGACTGCGAGGCTGAGGGCGACGGCGACGTGGAGCGGGCCGCCTCCGGAGACTCTGGTGGCGGCGTCTTAGGCGGGGGCTCCTTGGGGGGCGGCGGCGACGGCACCGACGACGACGGCGGCGACTCGTCTGTCGGCGATCTGAGCGGGATGATGACGCTGCCGTCGGGCAACACGGTGCGCGTCAGAGGCCTGCCGGGGGAAGTGGGCGCCACCGACGCAGAGGTGGAGGCGCCGCCGGAGGGGCCCTCTTCCGGCGGACTGTGCAGTGGAATGCGCACGATGGCGTCGGCCGGGGGCGGCGCCGGCAGCACTGGGGTGTGCCTCGGAGACGTGGCCTGCGGACTGGGGGCGGGCGAGGCCGAGCGGCGACGGCCCGGCCGGAACAGCGCCAAGAGTGAGTGACGCCGCGCCGAGGGCGAGGCGGGGGCGCCTCCGCTGGCGCTGCGCTTTCGGCCCTCGGAGGGCTCGGGGCTGGCGCTCGCGTCCCTCGACCGGAAGAGCGAGCTGAAGGAGGCCTTCCGGGAGGAGTGCGCCTCGCACGAGGAGGAGGAGCGCTCCCTCGGCGCCCGCAGCGGCAGGGAAGCAGGCTTCGCGGGCCTCGCCTCCTCCTCCTCCGAAGAGGTGGAGTCGCTCGAGTACTGCTCCGCCGGTTTCAGCCGGATGCGCACTATGTCCTTGGAGCGCGCGCGCCGCCTCTCGCCGGAGCGCTGCTTGCGCCTGCGCTCGACGGGGGGCTCGGGCTCGGCGGCCTCCGTCACGGTGACGGTGGGCGGGGTGGGGGCCGGTGCAGGTGACCGGAGGTCTGACTTGGAGGGAGCTGCCGCCCGCTGCGCACTGGGGCAGTCCTCGTCGAGGTCGGGGGGCGTCAGGGGCCGCGAGCCGCAGAAGGAGGTCTCGAGCAGGAGCCGCGGCGACGGCGACCGCACCGAGGTGGCACTGAAGGCGGAGCACTGGCTGGTGGCGCTGGCGAGGCGCGGCCGGTGGAGGGCGGGCTCACTGGCGCGGTGGTGGCGCTTGTGCGGCGGCGGCGGCTCGTCCTCGAGGAAGGTGAGCTCCTCGGTGGAGGAGCGCAGGTCGAGCGCGCCCTCCTCGCGGCAGAGCAGCGCGTCGGCGGCGGCCTCCGGGGAGGAGTCCTGCTGGCTGGAGCTGGAGGCGCGCGAGATGTCGATGCGGGGGGCGGCGAGCGGCGCGGGGCGAGCGGGGGGCGCGGCGCCCTCCTCGCAGCCGTCGTGGTCGAAGGAGGCGATGGGCGCGGGGCCCCGCCGCTCCTGCCGCGGGCTCGCCATACTCCTGCAACACAACGCACAACGCTCGCATTAGTAACGCTCTAACTGGGGGTACTGCGTGTGCACCACCAACGGTGTGTGACGCAAGGCACGCGCAGAACAGAGGAAGTGGCGCAACGCCACGTGTTCGTAATCCTCTGCGTCCTGTTACTTTCTTCAGAAACATACAACCTCAGTTAGATCTGTATTATGCGTTCTACGCGGCCTACCTCGTTCATTTTTACCTTTCCCTTTGGCTTATAACCCTCCACTCATCCATCCGTTCCATGTGCCCAAACCATCTTTCAGGAAAACATCATTCAATCACATTATCCCGTACCCTAATCAACACAATCTTTCATTAAACATTTTCTTGTCATACTCACTAACTAAAAATGACAGAAATACATATAAATTCACATCCTTTAATCCCTTTCGGGACTGACAGATTTTTGGAGATATGAAGACATGATGAGACATGACATGATGACACAAGGAACATTGGTGACAGGTTGATCTCCCAATAGATTCCACACACCCTTAGTCGCCTTCTACGATATGCCGGAAAGAAAGGCAACTAGTTAGCAACCTTTTTACGTTCTAAACTACACGGAGATTAATTATAATGCTTATCATTAAACAAAAGATACCCCTCTCGACCTGTCGAAAAAAAACATAGAATGTTTTCAGAACGCCTGTACTGTGTGAGTGATCCGTTTAGGCGACTGTACCATTTAAACTATACGTCGTAATATGTAGCACACTAAATCATCGCATCAAATGATGTACGGAGCCATATTATATGGAACACATGGCAGAGGGCGCGCGGTGTAGCCACCACACCTCGTGGGCTTACTACTCATCGAGGGCCGATACGAGTAGGTAAATTGAAACCACCAAGTTGTTATTTCAAGTTGTAACTATAAATATCGTTTTGTTATTTTATCCAATAAGTGTAGTCAGGAGTATGAGACAATCGTAGCAGCAATTTTAATGTTCAGAATTATTAGATAAGATATGTATGTTTGTTGGAAAGCCAACTCAAGTTGTTGTATTTTTTGCAATACTTATGTAAAAAAGGAAAATATTATATTATATTCTGCTATCATTCAAGACGTAATATTATTGTGGAAAGTGCACGCAGATTATTTGTAGTAATGCCTTAAGAAGATTTTGTATCTATTTTATATTAGGTAATTTATAATTATCAATCATTATCGGCCTAGGTAATATTTAAACGATCATCAAATCATACAACATATTTTGTCACTTCTAAATTATTAAATTATTCTCCAAATTAATACAGTCCCAATCCAAACCTAACTTTCGGTTTTTTACATTAAATGTTAAAAGGAACTCTATTAAATACATTGTCTACGGTTCAATCATCATTTTTTATAATACCTAGGCGGCGTCGTAGACATTGCCTGAACGTATACGATATACCGACTATATAGAATCGCTGCTGCATTAATATGAAAATTGTAAGAGTGCTCACACCAGTGCCATTGCTTTGGTAATGAAAAGTAGCATACAAAATCCCATGTTTAACTGATTGTACAGCAAGTGTTAAACAGCAAGTGATAAAGTATTATAATTTTATCTCCGATTAAAGTATAATGTAACATTCGTATAAGCATTTTAAGGTTAAGACTGACCAAAAATTATAGCACTAGTTATCATTGGAACGGTTCTATAATGAAGCGCTCTCATTTATCCTTAGGGTAACTAAAGTATTAGTAATGTATGGCTCTAGAACACAATTATGAGCTCACCGCCACACTGCCTAGTTGCAATGTTGGAGTAGATTTAGCATGGTTGTCCTGATATTTGTGAGCATAGGCCGCTACGACTGTCCATTACGGAACGCGAACCCCTAGACATCTGTTCTCAATAACTGTGTAGCGTCTTGGCACTTGCCACTCATGTAGAGCGAGTGAATGTATGAATGGGTACCCGTTGATGCGATACAATAGACGGTGGAACCAAGCGACATGGGCGAATGGTGTGGGCGGCGTACACCGATGCACATGTACCTACAGATATCAGATGCCATAGGGCCTCTGGCCTATTAGCACCCTTATACTACTAACTACAAGTTAAGCTTGTGGAAACCGCAATAGCTGTAAGGTTTCCCTCACGCGGCGGGGGCTCCGCGGTGAGAGGCTCCGCGGGACTCACCTGGGGCAGCGCGGCGACTTCTTGCGGCACGGCCGGGCACCGTGGAGCGGCTCGGTCGGGCCTCGCTCCGCCACTGCCGTCGGGGCGCTGGGCCGCCCTGCGCGCGCACCCACTCGGGGCATGCGCCCTCGGAGGCGATCTGCACTCGCACATCTAGGGGTGGGGAGGGGGAATCAAACGCATCGTCGGGGATCAGCCGTTTATTTATACCACCGTTCGGCGTCTATACATTTATGCATCTTAGGTATTCGCTATATTGTCTACGGATCAACATAATTATTTAGTAACTCTCATATCATTATTTATTGCACAACATTAATATTATAATCAATAGCATAACAGGGCCTAGTCTACGTAACGTGTCGCGTGGGCTAATACTGCGTGATATGAGCTCAGTCCGAGTCCGAGTCGGAGGAGAGCGCGGCGGCGGGGCTGGGCGCGGGGGCCTCGGGCGCCGCCGGCGGCGGGTCGACGCGGGCCGCCACGGCGTAGGCGTTGGGCGCGGGCGGCGAGGTGCGCTCGATGGCGACGCGGTACTCGTGGCGCGCCAGGTAGCGCACGCACTTCTCGGGCGGGTCGCCGTCGTGGCCCTGCAGGCTGACGGAGCGCACCGTCATGTGGCTCACCTGCGTGGCGGGCATCGTGAACTCCACGAAGGCGTGCGGCGCCAGCTGCGCCGGGATCTGGTCGAAGGAGGTGAGCGCCATGCGGCACACGAGGTTGTGCGACGTGTAGGCGCCCTGCCCCTCCTTGGGCAGCCGCGGCATGCGCCACACGATGGCGCGGTGCTGGTGCTCGTACTTGGCCTGGCCCGAGGTCACCTCGATGAGCGACTCCTGCAGCGCCTCCACCGCGCCCAGGATGCGCTCGATGCCCTTCACCTTGCCGGTGCGCCGGTGCGCCGACTTCACCGACCCGTAGCGGAAGTGCTTCTCCACGCGGAACAGGTAGATCCAGCTCTCGGGGATGGGGAAGCGCACGGCCACGTCCTCGCACGGCACCTGCCCCAGCGCGCGCGACGCGAACCCCGGCACGAGCACGTCGGCGCGCAACTCCACGCGGCTGCCGGCCACGCACCAGGAGGCGCGCAGCTGCAGCGGCAGCTCCCGGTTGCGCGGCGGCCGCACGCGGAAGCGCATCAGCTCCACGTAGCAGGCGTCGGGCGGCTTGAAGCGCAGCAGCTGCGCGCTCTCGAAGGCGTCCCGCTGCACGCACGCGTGGAACTCGGCGTTCTCGACGCGGATCCACTCCTCGGTGGCGACGGGGATGATGTCGTGGCGGCCCACCACCTCCTTGCCCTGGCGGCGCAGGTCGTTGACGCCCACCTCCACGTCGGCCATGCCGCTCAGGAAGCCCAGGAAGAAGAGGCGCACGCGCGCCACCTGCCGCAGCACCGCGCCGTCCGCCGCCTGCTCCGCGAACAGCTCGTCCACCGCGGTCAGCTGCACCTCCTCGCTCTTGTAGTGCAGCGCGCGGTCCCTCTGCGCGCCCAGCCGGAACAGCGCCTCCTCCACGCACGACGCGAACTGCTTGGCGTCCTCGTAGCTGAGCGTGCCCAGCTTCAGCAGCGGCGACAGCTGCGGCGCGTGCTCCAGCGGCAGGCCCAGCTTGCGCAGGTCGCTGCCGAACTCCTTGACGCCCTGGTAGTCGCCCTGGATGGCGTACGCCGCGAACTGCGACAGCTTGCTGGTGAGCCGCTCCGCCTTGGTCACCTGCCCGGGCCGCACGCCCGGCCGCTCCTTGTAGAACACGTACTGCAGCTTCACCGTGAAGATCTTGCCGTACTGGTCGTACTGCTGCGCGCCGATCTCCGACACGGAGTAGCAGGGCTGCAGCGGCAGCTCCTGGAAGGGCTCCTTGTCGGTGGCCGAGTGCGACAGCTGCACGGAGGGCGCGTCGCCGGTGGTCGCGAGGCGCACCCACACCTTCTTCCAGAAGCGCTGGCCGGTGATCTTCTTCTTGGTGGGCTGCCGCAGCTGCATCTCCCAGCCGTCGCCCGCGTACTGCACGCGCGGGAACTCCTCCAGCGGCGCCGACACGTCCTCGTCGAAGAGCGGCGTGGGCGGGCCCTCCGAGTCGCCGTCCGCCGCGCCGCGCCACGCCTCTGCAACAACCGACCAACCTCCTTAGACGACGCTTTCGTATGTGTAGTAATGCACGGCGAGTGCTCAAAGATTCGACAACATCGTGAGGAAACGTACATCATTATTACCTGTTTACAGGTTACAGTAAGTGTAATACTGATGACTGACCGAATTTTTATATTCTCTATCATTAAAGATTAACTAAACAGTAATTTTCATACAAAAGTTATGTTCTTAAGGCAAGATTAAGATGTTGTCAAAGTACCAATAAAACATCTGCCATAAGGTTTGCGTGAACAAGACGTCCATAAAATTGTAATGCTTTTGACAGGCAAATTATACAGACAATGAATTTGTGCACTTACCTTGCGGGGGGGAGGCGGGCACCGCGGCGAAGGGCTCGCTCTGCTCCGCGTCGAACGGGTTGTCGCGGGGCGACTCCGGCGCCTGAGCGCGCGGCGGCGGCGCCAACGCAGGCACGGCTTCCGCTCGGTCGCCCTCCGCCTTCGGCCTGCAACAAACAGATTCACACCATTAGCACTGATCCATTATGCAACAAAGCATGTGAGAAATCAGTCGCTACTCACCTGATAAACAAAGAGAAGTTATCATCGTCAGAGTCTCCGGAGCCCTGCGGCCGCAGCCGGGGCGTGGCGGAGGGCGGCGGCGCGGGCGGAGCGCCCATACTCAGGAAGGGGTCGAACGCCTCGGCCTCGAAGCCCCCCTGCGCCGCCTCGGGGCCGCTCTTCTCCTGGCCCCACGCGTCGCTTGCGCCGAAGCCACCGTCCCCGGCTG
The DNA here is from genome assembly GCA_030578115.1 of Leucoptera coffeella. Lineage (NCBI taxonomy): Eukaryota > Metazoa > Arthropoda > Insecta > Lepidoptera > Lyonetiidae > Leucoptera > Leucoptera coffeella. The sequence continues at coordinate 142,196 of JAMBLF010001005.1, forward strand.
ACTCGAATTTGGCGGAGAACGCGTCGAAAGCGTCCGGCTCCTGTGTCATGGGGGCATCTGGCGGCGCACCGAACGCATCCGGCACTGGCGCCGCCTGGAAGGCTTCGGCGGACATCGATGCCACGAAAGGGTTCTCGGCGGGCGGCGAAGGCTCTTTCCCACCGCCGAATGGATCTGCACTCTCGAAGTGTTGTTGGAACACTGGTTCGGGCGCCGCAGCGTCTGGCTCTGTGAGCATAAAGTCTTGCTCTTGTTCTTGGAAGGCTCCGTGGTTCTCTTGGATCGGAGGCGATGGAGCGAAAGGCGCGTCGACCGCGCTATCCACGGGGAAGGGCCGCTCAGCCGGCGTATGCGTCTGGTGGTCGGAGAAGGGCGACTCACCGCCGAGCGCCGCGGCAGGCTCCTCGTCCATGGCTTCGAAGGGGTTGGTGGGCGCCGCGACGGCCGCGAAGGGCGACGAGCACTCCATGGGCTCGCACGGAGGCAGGTCGTCGCTCAAGAAGTCCACGGGCTTCTCCTCGGGGGGCTTCGAGTATAGGCTGAGGATGGCCTCTTTGGTGGGCTTCGGCGGGGCGGGCGGCTCGAACAGGTTCACTTCGTCCGGCTGCTGCGGAGGCGGCGGCGGCTGCGGCCTCGGCGGAGGCTGCTTGGCGAGAGGCTCCGGGGGCTCCGGGGTGGGGCTCGGCGACTGCATGTCTCGCGCGGACACGGGGCTCGGAGAGCGGGTCGGCGGTATGCGCTGCAGCAGGTGCGAGCTCGTCAGTTCCATGTGGCCGGTGACGCTCTGCAGCAGAGTGCGCGTCTCGGGCGGCAGAGGCCTCGCGGGCGGAGGGGGCCTCGAGGGGGGGCCGCCCAGTGCGAGCTCCGTGGGCACGCGCCGCTCCACCGCCGTGGACGCCACGCAGAAGTCGTCGCTCAAGAACACTGCACATGGCGGTTCGTCCGCTGCGGCTGGTTCCACGGGTGCCGCGAAATCTGCGAACGGGTTGCTAGTGGCGAAGGGGTTGTCCGGCGGCGCGGCGCCCGCTTCCTCGCCCAGGAAAGGATTGAAAGTGGGAGGAGGCGGCGCCTCGCCCATGCTCAGGAACGGATTGTGCGCCATCTCACTGTAGGAACTCGGACTCAAGCAGCTTGAGCTCGGCGCGGTGAGGGCGCAGGTCGCTAGCGAACGACGTGTCGAAGGGGTCCCTCTCGACGGGCAGCGGGCTCAGCGCCTTCGGCTGGAAGAGGTCGTCCCCCGGCGCGGACAGGTCGAACGCTGACTCCTCTGGCGGAGCGCTCTCGCCGAACTCCTCGGCGATGAGGCGCAGCTCTGCGTGGCAGGGGGCGCAGGTGGCCGGCACGGACGAGGTGTCGAAAGGGTCTGCGGCCACCGCCTCGCTCGGCGTGAGGACCTTCGCCCGCACCGATTCCGACACGCTCTCCAAGAGGTAAGCGGTCGGCGGGGGCGGCCTGCGCGGCGCCGGCGCCTCTGAGTGGCGTCGCCTGGCGGGTGCCGAGGCCGGCGGCTGCAGCTCTTCCTCGGAGTGGGTGCGCGTGAGCGTCGGAGCCGCCGAGTAGTAGGGCGTCACTGGATTCGGCGGCCGGTCGAGCTCACCGTCACTGGCCTCTTCGGCGATGTGGAAGGCGACGCTCTTGGCGACGACGAGGTTCTCTGGGCGAGAGGCGCGGCGGCCACCGACCTCTATCGCCGGAGCTCTACCGGCGGAGGCGACGAGAGCGTCGACTGCGCTCGTGTCGAAGGGGTCGGGGCCCCGTTCCTCCTCCTCCTCCTCTTCGTCGGGCTCAGAGGGCTGCTCCTCGACGGCTGCTGGAGCGGCGTCGTCCGAAGTGATGGACTCGCGGACGCCCGAGGGGTCAGTCAGGTGGATGCGCACCGATGACTTGCGGCGGTTGTTGAGCGCGGGCGGTAGCTCGTCTGCGCGCGGGTCGAAGTCGTCGTCCTCCTCGACGGGCGGAGGGAGGACGCTGGCACGCACCAGCACCTCTGCGAACGAGGTGTCGAACGGGTCCTCCTCGGCCCCGAAAGCGTCCAAGGGCTCCGCCTGGTCCTCGGCGATTCCCTCCGCGAACACCTCGGGCAACTTATCCGCTTCGAAGACCGACCAGGAATCTTGCACCACGGGCGCCGCCGACAGGTGCTCCTCGTGCAGGCGCTGCGCCTCGGCCCCGCTCTCCAACGACTCCGCTGCGAGCAGAGAGAACTCGTCCGCCTCTTCGGGGCTCGCGCGGGGCTCCGGCTCCGGCTCCGGCTCTGGCTGGCGCTGCTGCAGCAGTACCGTGTGCAACGAGACACTTAGGTCAACCGGTGAGCCAATAGGCACGTCCTCGTCGACGTCGAGGATGCTCTGGGGCTCCTCGGGCGCTGCGGGTAGCTCGGCGGGGGCTTCGTTGGCGACCGGCGCCCCCCTTTTGGGCCTCTTTGTGGCGTGGAGCGCGACGCTGTCGATGCGGCCGGTGAGCACTCCGACCGCGAGGCCGATGTCGATTGCGTGCGCCTTGGGCTTGGGCGAAGCGCCGCTGATGAGCGCGTCCACGTGCGAAGTGTCGAACAGCCGCTCGTCCTCCTGGAAGTCAGGCGAGTCTGGCGCGTACGCGAGGCGCACCTCTCCGCGCTGCGCGGCCTCCACGTACGAGGTGTCGAAGAGGTCGTCCTCGTCCTCGTCGTCGTCGCTGGCGGCGCTGAGCTCGGCGCTGGTGGGCTCCGGCGGCGCGAAATCCGCGGCGGTCACGAGTGGCACGGGCGCGCCGAGCGGCGGCGGCGGCGGCGGGCTCTCGGCTCGGCCGGCGGCGTCGACCTGCTTGGAGCCGGCGGGCACTCGCTGGAAGAAGGAGGTGGACTTGATGCGGTCGAGGTCCCCCTGCGTGCGCCTCAGCACCGAGTCGACGCCGGTGGCGAGGTGCTCGAACTGCGACCAGTGGTCATCGCGCGCGCCCTCCGCCCGCGCGCTCTCCTCCTGCCGCTGGCGGTAGCGGCGAAGCTCCTCCTCGGTGAAGAGCTCCTCGTCGCGGCGCTTCTCTCGCTTGCCTTTCTTCTTCTTCTTGAGCCCCTTGGGTAGCTTTAGCATGGTCCGCCCGGAGCCAGGCCCCTGCCCTTGTGAGCTGCTGCCTGCATGGCCGTGGCGCTGCCCCGATGCGACTCCCGAGCGCGACGTCTCCGCTATCGACCGCCGACGGGGGCTGCGCGCGCACCTCCCCGCCCCTCCCGCTCCCCGCACCCGCCCCTCGAGTGGCCCACTCGATCGTCTTCGGCAACTTTGCTCTATTTGTTCCGCCCCAATTTCATCAATACACGGAGAGCCATTCGCTCTCATTCATAATATCATCCAAGATCATAACGTAACATTAGCGTCATCGTGGCACCCTTTGTCAAATTCACGCATGATTTTTATTCACCCTAATAATACAACCTTTTCCATTAGAAGCCCACTTCTTAGCAAGATATAGTCACATTGCTATCTAAGAAACTGACTTTTTTCAGAGAAATGTTCCTTTCAGATGAATGTTGTTCACACGCTGTCCCTATCCGCAAGTGATACGTGACACTATACGATCCTAACAGTAGATTCCTACCACGTGTCGCAATTTCTTTATTAATCAGTGGGAGGAGTAGGCATATTTGTTATATCTTGAGTACACTCGTGATTATTATATTACAAGCTTACTTACAAACAATATATTTTGGAGAGGTATGGAGTGACTATCTGGGGATTTCGTTATAATTAATTAATTCGTTATGCACCTATAAATAGCTTTAGTGTTTGGAGTATCGTCGATTGTAATAATTATTAGTTTCGGAATAAATTAGATTATATAATAGCCTATGAATGTAACCGATCATGACATCCATGAAATAAAGCGCCCTGCGGCATGTCGTTGTGCGCTTATCAGAGTACAATACGAGGTGAAGACACGCGATCATTTCTAAACAATTAGTGGAATAGACAACATTTCCTTTAATTAATATGGCCCCATTCTATTTAAAGTCGTCAGAACTAGCTAATTTACTATGCGAAACAACTAAGCTATTTAGCTCACTCTCTTCTGGCGTATTCTATAAGGCAACTAGGGGAGAAGTAAACTTAGTCAGCGATTGACTAGAAAACAACCATCAGAATTTCATATCAATTCCGTCTAGCTCCTTAGGATGATATCCACTTTATAAAGAATGAAAGTTTATGCGTAGAATACGTATGTCACACTACGACTCTATTGCCTTAAAGCGTAGTTTGATTCAACCACCAGCAGTCAACAAAGTTAATACGCATGCATAACATGAAGATCCAAATTAATGAAACTAAATTCAGATTCCAGATTCATCCCTGAGTCATACCTAGTATGGAACCGATTCGTGATCTGCAGCGAGGTCACGCCATGTAGCTGCGAAGAGGCGCTCATTCGCATCACCCATTGACCTTGACCTTTCGGTGGCTTGGCTCTGGCGCCTCGCAGGGGCATCGATCACAGACGGACCCCAGCGCACGGCCGCACTGCTACTATATACCATTGCATTAAGTCCGTAATTAATTAATATTATCGGGTACCTTAACCCACCTACCCTTATGTGATGGTCTGAGGTTCAAGTGGCCGTCTCCACAACTATGGCTTCATCGAACTCACTTTACCTGTTCCGTAGATTAGCTAGCTTTCCACACGATTAGCAACAGTGAACAAATGAGTGTTCATATCTTTTTGTCTGATGTCCTATGCTAGCTATGCAAATAGAATGTAAACTAGCTTAGTCGTACAAATGTAGAAGGCAACAAAGGGACTACGTGGCAATGGTATTTACTGGACAATAGACAAACAACCAAATTTTCATAATAATTTAATCGCGACCTCGATGTAAAAGCTAAAAGTGAACAAGAAGCCGTTATATTTCTATAGGTCTATCCACATCAAAAGGCACTGTAGGACGTGAATATGTGATTCATTTTTTGTTACTGTAGGTTCGTATTTCGTCGCGTGTTACCTTGTACGTAAATAGAATTCTATAAATAGGTGCCGTTCGTCTTGGCTTGTGGCAAAGGCTTCTAGGGCATCGAATATCAATCCAATCGACAGGGCAAAGGGCTAGCAACCTGTCAACAATAGCCTTGTTGTGTTCTATCTATCTATCCCGAAAGATCTTAAATAAAAACGTGAATTTATTTATTTATTGAGGAAACAAAACAGAAATGAACACAGAAAATAAATATAACAATGATAACATACTCGTGCATAAGAAAATATAATATAATTATAGATGCGCTCATTTCCATAAATATGTACGAGCATGTATCACACAGAACACAAAATGATAGTGTGAATAAATTAAATTGTAAATAATATTTGATAGATGATAAATACTTGCTTAAATACTAATTACTTAATTAACTAATTAACAATTTGGAAATTTGAAGCAAAGTTGTACAAATTTTCAAGAAAAATAATAAAAGAAATAATAAGAAAACCTACGTTATGTTACATTAATAAATTAGTTTAGTGCATTGATAACATTATTCTTTGCTTAAGATAAAAGGTTAGTAAAAAGCTTAGTTCTAAAAGTGCGATGGGAGTGCGAAAACATATGTCATTGAAACATGCATTGTACTGCGAACACATCCTGCGGAGTGGTGCACGTTTGCCTGTTTTTTGCCAAAATGTAGGTCAATAATGTATCTCTGTATTCACGAGTATAAAACATCCCTTAGGGGGCTTTTTGCATAACTATCGAATTTGGATTGGCATAGAAGTAATATTCGAAATATGTTGCTTGCACATCACTCAGTCACCGTTCTGTTGGACAGGGGACGCTTGTCCTCAGTCACTCAGCTCGTGTCCTCTTGCTTCATCCGGTTGAGAGCTCACTAGCAGTGCCTACAGACCATATTTGAGCTCGAAGGTGCGAATCCGACATTGCGAGGCTTTGATCTTTCCTGTCCTTGCCTACCTAAGAAGATTAGGAAGCTCTTGCAGAGAGTTCAGAATGCATGGGCTATGTACTGTATCCCCGTCCCACCGGGTGCCGATGTTTCTCCTTTCCGCAGCAATGCCAACCAGATTAGATGGAGGGCAGACAGAAGATGCTTTTGAGCTGCTTGATGTGCTAATGACTAAGCGGCCGAAATAGCTTTATGACAAATTGACATGGGGATCCCACCATCTACAGATTTGAGCATGTGTACCCTCTTCTTCTGCTGCAACATTGTACTGCTGCGTTTAGGGCTGCGTTCCGTTACGCAGCCACTAAGTGCTGGAACATAATCCCTCCGCCTGTCAGGCAAGTGATCTCCAAACTGAAATTCAAGCGACTCATCAAGGAGTATTTACTACTCCAGGAAACGGCTTTTACATCGTCTCTAAGTATCGAATAAGTATATGTATGTATATAAGTAAGTATCATGCATTTTGTGGTTTTATATTATTTACTATAATCCTAATTATTATGTTACAATAAGTATGTATATTCATTTAAAAAAATATTAATATTAACTTTATAGTATGTACACTGTACAGTACTTAACGCTCGATTGGCACAGCTGTGATGGACCTTTTTGTGGTACCCTCATAATTACGATTATCCACCATTTCTAACACACCAAGCTCAGACGGAACCTTTTTTACACCGCAATAGCACTTACGATAACTACTTGTGTGTTTATATTAATATATGTGCTATTTTTAATAATTTGTTAATTTGAGCCTTAATTTTAAGTACGGCAGGAATACGTATATAGTCAAAATCGATCCTGGTACGTTGTGTTTATATTAATATATGTGCTATTTTTAATAATTTGTTAATTTGAGCCTTAATTTTAAGTACGGCAGGAATACGTATATAGTCAAAATCGATCCAGGTACGTTCATTTTCCGAAGAAACCTTCTGGGTACCACTTTTTTAAAGCCTATTTATTAGAATTATTTCATTGTTTCAAGTTATGTTAATATAGAAATAGCTCTACTGTACTCGTCAATGCATTTGTTTACTACGCATTATAAAAATAAAATCATGCGTAGAAGTTTATTTTCATGTGGCAACATTTTCTTGATCAGCCCTCTGGTGGGTGACTTTGATAACTAATTTGTCAAAATACAACAAGCCAGGTTTAGGTTATATCGAAAAAAAGGAAGTCGTATTTACTTGTTTGTGTCGTGAATGTTCGTTTGTAGCCCCTGTGTGATCAAGTAGTGTTGTGTTATTGCGATCGACAATAGTTAACTTGTCAGTGGGTGCGGCGGAGCGTCGGCCGAGTGACGAGTGCAGTGCGTGGCGTCGTCGCATGTGACGCGGGCCTGGGCCAGGACATGGGCCAGCAGTAGCATGGCGGGCGCCGAGGGCTCGCCCGCCGTCGTCAAGGAGGGCTGGCTGCAGAAGCGGGGCGAGCACATCCGGAACTGGCGCGACCGCTACTTCATTCTGCTGGAGAATGGCGACTTGGTTGGCTTCAAGGCGCAGCCCGATCGCTCCAACTTGCGCGATCCGCTTAACAAATTCACGGTCCGTGACTGCCAAATCATGGCCACGGACAAGCCCCGGCCGTACTCTTTTTGCATCCGCGGCTTGCACCTTGGAGGCGCCATCGAGCGCCACTTCTCAGTGGACACCGAGCGCGAGCGGTGAGTGCAACTGCCTATCTCTCTTATCTCTTCAACCACAAATTATTTACCACACTTAGTCATTATTACCAAGCATTAACAGATTTTTCAAGAAATTCCACCTTCAGCTTTTATTACGTATCTGGTAATAAAATTTGGAAATACCAACATCCATATTATTTTTCTCTTTCTTAACCATTGCAGTATAATCTTATTCTTAATTTATAGGCTATTGGAAAGTAATAGTTTTAAATCAGATTCGTTTTAACTATACTAAGCCTCACAAAAAACACATTGTATTGTGAGTCTGTTGTGATGCTTGATTCTGTTGATATAAGTGTACACTCCAAATGTTGCTTTGCACTGGCCACAGTCTTTTGAGTTTAAATCAACTGCAACTTGTTTGTTCCAGTAGTTAACTGTCTGAGTTAGAGTTAGCATAGATGTACGATAGATTCATGATTCTTTAACATCTAGATGAAATGAAAATCTTTTTCATAAAAAAGGATCATAAAATCTCTTGAAAACAAAAGTAAATAAAACCTTTTGTATTAATATTCTATCATTTGCATAAACTACATCTTAAAAAGAAAACTAATTCGACTGATTAAACTATTGGCATTTAATAATTGTTTATGCCTTTTAATCACCCTAATTTTCAAATATAATAATTGTTTAGAGCTTAATATCACTGTCTAATTTCTGTAGCGATAGCAAGTTAAGCTTATTCATAGTAAAACAGCACCTACAAATTATTATCATATTTTGTTTGGTGAAATATGCATTGGACAACATTTACCCTTATTAGTTAATAGGTTTCATAAGATAGATACTAGTAGTAGGTTTGTTTATTCAAATGTTTTGATTTTTACTTGGTATGAAAAAATTAGCAATTTGTGTATATTTTCTAATATCAGTTTCATGGTCCGTAAATTATAATGAAAGATGTGTTGCCAGGAAAGAAAAGTTGTTTGTCAGGATCTGGACAGATGGGATCTCTCTCTGCCTTCCCCTCTACAGGGAATCAGGAGTGATGTGTATGTATAATATGCATTATATTGCTTCCAATTTAATTATGTAGTTTACAATAGCAATAGAACCTAATGCAACAAATATAGATTCCCAAATATCCAAACTATAATAGTACTTCTACAATAATAAAAATGTTATCTTTTTTAAGTTCTAGTCTTCTTATAAAAACGGTGACAGTTGAGGCTACTGACAGTGCATATGTGTTTATTGAAAACCCCGTTCTGCAACATATGCTGAAAAGGCTAAGCTCATCAATAAATGAGCTTTGGAAGTAATAAGCAATATAGAGTACCCGCCACATAAGGTGGCAGTAGCCAAACTTGGAACTAAATTTGACGTTACCGCCATTGCGTGTTATTTTGTATGAAAGGTAAATTTAGTATTACCAGCGTTGTGTTTTTTGCCCACTCTTTGTAATTTTTATGTTTGTTAAGGGTGATTATAATAAATTGATTTCTGGAGTTTCTTGTTAGTTCTTCTCCAAGGGTCTCCGCTGAACTTCTTCTTCTCAATCGTTACGCTCTTATCAGAGCGGTCGTGGTCTTCATGACGTGGCATCTTGAGCAGCCGAAATGGTTGGTGAACTAACCTCGGTAAAAATATGTAAAGACAATGCTCAGTGCCATGTTTGAAATAGTTTTTTTACATACATACATACACATCACGCCTGATTCCCTGTAGAGGGGTAGGCAGAGATCACGGATCCCCATTTGTCCCGATCCTGACAGACCACTTTCGCTTCATTGACATTCATACATTCTCTAATACACTCTCGGCGGTTATAGGTACTCCTAACGTCACCTTTTTTCAATATAGCGTCTATCTGACTGTTACATATATGTCTTATTAGGCCGGCCCCTACGTAACCGCCCTTCCACTTCACTCATATATACTCCTTTTGTCAATATATAGTTTTTTTAATTTGTACTTAGATCATAAAATAACTTTCTAAGAGAGCTTATGATAGGGCCTATTTTGAATAAAAATATTTTGACTTTTGACTTTGGTATATTAATTTGTTTTATTTGAGTTTATAGCTCTGCAACTAAAGATCGTTACAAATGAAACCTCAATATAATGTATCGAGCCGTATGGCACAGTGAGTGCTAGTTTTGGCGTGTTTACTGGCAACACTGGATTACACGACTGTGGCGACGCCTCCAACTGCCACCTTATGTGGCGGGTACTCTAATCTATAAATTGTAACTTGATTAGAATGACTGCTGTCAAAGAAATGTGACCAGTGTGGAATAAGAATTCCATAGTTAAAATTAAAGTAAAACTAATCTGTTGATTATTTGGAAAGCTTCCTTAGATCTTAAAGCATAAATACGGTTAGTTAGTTCTAAAATGTTGCATAGTTAAGTAAAATCTCATCTTCATCTCAACAGAAAAAAATCTGTGACTTCCTTTCACTTACTGCTTTAGTAGTTGTTTCGCATTTTCTGCCCTATTCATTCTTTAGTAATTAACAACAATATATTGGTGACTAAATAAAAATATAAAATGAAAAATCATATACAAATGTCAGATATTTAATAAAATTGTAACAGTATTTATGACCAAACTTTGTATTTATTAATATCACAGATGTTATTGATCAGAATTTAATTCATTTGATAATTGAAGATTTATTATGAATTCTTGGTCACAAAGTGTAGGGAATCAAACAAGTTATTTTATTTTTAACAAGTAGTTATTAGAAATTATATTTCATATAAACATTGTTGTTACTAAATAATATTTATACAGAATTGATTTTTCATATGCCAGAATCAATTAAATCCAAGTCAATGGTCATTTAAATGTTTTACACTGATGTTGCCTGTCATTCTAATTAAGTTACATTTTATAACATACACTTCACAACTTGTGTATGCACACTCCGCATTATAACCACATTTAATTTGTCATTATTGCATTACTGTGATACATACAAACACATCACACCTTATTCCCTGTAGAGGGGTAGGTAGAGATCACAAATCCCCATTTGACCCAATCCTGACAGACCACTTTCGCTTCATTGACACTCATACATCTTCTCATACTCACTCGGCGGTTATAGGTACTCCTAACATCACCCTTTTTCAATATAGCATCTATCTGACTTTCATATGTCTTATTGGGCCGGCCCCTACGTAACAGCCCTTCAACTTCACTAACTCATCATTCATCTGCATAACATGTCCAAACCATCGAAGCATGCCCTTTTCAATCTAAGTCACTACATCTTCTTTCAAACTGCAACCTTCCCTTATCACACTATTTTTAATTCTATCATTCAATGTCATTCCTAACATGCTAAATGCATTTCATCAGCATTGATTCTACTTACATGCTTCTTTTCCCATACCCAACTTTTGCTACCATAAGTCAATGATGGAACCAGCACAGCCATAACAGCCATGGCTACCCATAAAACTATACATGGCCCCATTAATCTTATTACCTGCACACACACTGTAATAACTGGAGACTATAATTAAATACTGTGGTAGTAATTAATTTTCAGTAAATTGAAGTTCCTTTATTCAGTACTTGTCAGATACAATCATGTGCTGGTGCTGTCAAGGATAATGTAAAGATAATGCCTCTACCTTACCTCAATCTTGAAGGAGGTTACGAGGAGACTAGGCATTATTGAAACCTTTTGGATGATGCCACCATTGTTCCATAAAACTAAATGTCATCACAAACTCCTAACTTAATTCTAAGTCATAAAGAAGAACCTGAAAAGGAGAACCCTGAGGTTCTGCCCCAAATGGACATGAATGTATGAAGTACATCAATGTATGAAGTACAATCATATCAATTACATATATTATTAGTTATGTGCTATGTGCATATAGCAATTACATTAACAATAAATAATAACATAGTTCAGTAATGAGGAACACTGGTCTAATATACATACATACATTCATGCCAGTACGTCCCCAACGGTATAGCCAGTGACTATCAATCACCACCTGAACCGATCCTGACAAATCTCACTTGATTCATTCATACCCTTCTAATACATGCTTTTTTGTTCTTCACACCTGCAATGAGAAGAATGTCTCCAATTTGGTCAGTAAGTTATATGCGGCCTACCCTGCCAACTGTACCTTCACTCATTCATTCATTTTGTAACCCTCCTTTCATCCATCCGCTCCATGTGCCCAAACCACACAAACACATACTGTACATAACAGTCCTAGATTCTCTTGCTTGAGATCAGTGTTGATAGTACTGATTTAAGCGTATTGATCTCAGATTGATGCCCAATCTCCATACAGACATACTTTTTGCTTTGATTTATTCATTTTCCACAGATTTTTATTCAAAACATAATTATTATTTACTAGTTCATTGCTATTATAGAATGTGAATTTTTGAAATGTTTGTACAGATCAACATTATTTTCTCCATTTAACTAATAATCTTGAAATAATGTCTACTTTATCTTTATCAGTAAATATAGGTCTAGGAGCCATCCATATTAACAAATGTAACTGATTCATATGTTAAACTTAGTACACATGTGCTGTAGTTCTACATAAAAACAAAACATTTTACCATCTGTGAATGTGAACAAAAGATAAGATTTGTAGAATCATCAAATAAAATAATGATAAAAAAATAGCTATACCTGAGCTAAATGTTATATCTGAAGTCCCTATAACCAAATTAATTTGCCATTAAAGTATGCTTTAAATTCAAGGGATGTTAGTTTGAGGTCAGTTTAAACTGTATATAACTATTTATAAGATTAGAACCAGTGTCTGCTTAAATATGTGTTTCATGTTCCTTCATCTAAGTAGGTAAATGTGCTATAGTTACCTATAATACATTAGTTATAGTAATTTTTATTTGATTACTGCTAACAACTTAAAAAGGTAATTATCCCATAAATTTTCATAGGTAAATATTTTATCTAGTCCTATAAAACAGGTACTTATATATTTGAATAATATATGTATGTAACTGATGCAACTAATGTAATGTACAATACATCTAAATTATTATAATGCAACTTTTCTCAGCATATTGTTTTCTTGATTACTGATGCCAACTACTGCTCTCAAACTTGAGCTTGCATCTAATGGCAGGATGCACACATAACCATGAGGTGGCTTGAAACAAGACAATTAATAATAGTCTATTATACCCTAAATTTTAGTGTATTACTTAGTTACTTATTATTATTTATTAGTATGTAATTAATGTCTGAGATTCATATTATACTCGAATGTTTCTTGTAGGGTGGCTAGAGCATTTATTACCCCATACAAATTTGGCATAAATATTGGGCTTTTGTTGCCATTATAGGCTATTTGCGTTAAGAAAATAGTGACATTATGATATCCAAAAATTAAACTGGCCAATGAGACTTGAGTAAACGAGAAAACAAGTCACATTGACCAATTGCAGACAACCGTTGTCACGTCTCATTGGTCAAATCGTGGGGACATTATGACGTCACTATTTTCTTAAGACGAACATACTATAGTGTGTATTTATTGGAGTTAGGTTGCTAGTAAATTGATCCAAATATACTATTCACCTAGAAGAATAGGTTCATTTACCTAAGTAATGACTTTCATATTTATATTTTGCCCAAAGGCCTTAAAATAGGCTGTAAACAAATGTTGCTGGGCACTAACTAGTCACATTATTATTTATAATTGTATTCATGACCTCAGGTAGTGGTAGGAACAATTGACATCAGTTTGTAGGCACAGTCAATGAAATTCTGAGAGTTACTTCTGAAGCTGTTTTCATTTGTATGCAGTTGAAATATTTGGACATTATTACACCAATTGAACTAGCCCCTTGGTAAGTTCATTTAAGACTTGTGTTAAGGGTACTAGTCAACGTAAATTTAAGAAATGTATACATATTATACATAGATAAATACATATATAGCATATATAATCAACGACCAGACTGGAAAGCAGAAGAAAAGCGTAGTCCTTAACTCTGCCACCACCGGGAATCGAACCCGGGACCTCACGATTAGCGTTCCGGCGGCTAACCGATCGCGCCACGGAGGTCGTCAAAAAGTTCAATTAAACTATTCTATTTGGGGTGGACGGATTGCCAGAGATTCTTTCCCACCTTTAACATTGCTTGGAATAGTGATGATATCAATGTACAATAGATACTTAGTATGCTAAACTCAATAATACTCTGCTTATTAGCAGCCCTCTTTTAGTCATCACAGTAGGAAATTAATTGTTGG